>JASGCC010005518.1:0-15703 GCA_030067915.1 Hydractinia echinata
AAATGAAAATATTTTTGAAAACTACAAGTCTCATGGTTTTAGTGGTGAAAAAATATTTTAAAAATCGTTCGGGAAATGAGTTTACGCCTGTCTTACTTTCTTTGTATACTTCGACTATACGGGATTTAGGGAAATCGCGGGTTTTTCGGTTGCCGGCGAATTAAACTGCTTTCATTCGGCGTCTCATCAAAATGAAAAATATCTTTTGAAAATACAAGTCTCATGGGTTTTAGTGGTGAAAAAATAAATTTAAAAATCGTTCGGAAATGAGTTTACTCCCTGCTTACTTTTTGTATAATTCACTATACGGGCTGAGTCCGGGATTTACGGAAATCGCGGGTTTTCGGTTGCCGGCGATTAAATGCTTTCCATTCGGCGTCTCATCAAAAATGAAAAATATTTTTGAAAACTACAAGTCTCATGGGTTTTGTGGTGAAAAAAATTTTTAAAATCGTTCGGGAAATGAGTTTACTCTGGTTACTTTCTTTGTATACATTCGACTATACGGCGACCGGGATTTAGGGGAAATCGCGGGTTTTCGGTTGCCGGGATTAAACTGTTTCATTGGTCTCTCAAAAATGAAAATATTTTTGAAAACTCAAGTCTATGGTTTTAGTGGTGAAAAAATAATTTTAAAAATCGTTCGGGAATGAGTTTACTCCTGTTTACTTTCTTTGTATACATTCGACTATACGGTTTACGGGAAATCGCGGTTTTCGGTTGCCGGCGATTTAAACTGCTTTCATTCGGCGTCTCATCAAAATGAAAATATTTTTGAAAACTACAGTTCATGGGTTTAGTTGGTGAAAAAATAATTTAAAAATCGTTCGGGAAATGAGTTTACTCCTGGGTACTTCTTTGTATACATTCGACTATACGGCGAGATCGGGATTTACGGGAATCGCGGTTTTCGTGCGGCGATTAAATCTGTTTCATTCGGCGTCTCATCAAAAATGAAAAATTTTTGAAAACTACAAGTTCATGGGTTTTAGTGGTGAAAAATAATTTTAAAAATCGTTCGGGAAATGTGTTACTCCCTGGGTACTTTCTTTGTTATACATTCGACTTACGGCCGAGCCGGGATTTACGGGAAATCGCGGGTTTTCGTTGACGGAGATTAACTGTTTCATTCGGCGTCTCATCAAAAATGAAAACATTTTTGAAAACACAAGTCATTGGTTTTAGTGGTGAAAAATAATTTTTAAAATCGTTGGGAAATGAGTTTATCCCTGGGTACTTTCTTTGTATACATTCGACTAACGGGCGAGCCCGGGATTTACGGGAATCGCGGGTTTTCGGTTTGCGGCGATTAAACTGCTTTCATTCGGCGTTCTCATCAAAAATGAAAAATTTTGAAACTACAAGTCCTCATGGGTTTTAGTGGTGAAAAATAATTTTAAAAATCGTGGTGAAATGAATTTTACTCCCTGGGTACTTTCTTTGTTATACATTCGACTATACGGCGATCCGGGATTTACGGAAATCGCGGTGTTTTCGGTGCCGGCGATTCAAACTGCTTTCATTCAGCGTCTCATTCAAAATGAAACATTTTGAAACTACAATCTCAAGGTTTTGTGGTGAAAAATATTTTAAAAATCGTTCGGGAAATGAGTTTACTCCTGCGTAAGCTTTCTTTGTTACATCATATAAACGGGATTTACCGGGAAATGCGGTTTTTCGGTTGTCGGGGATTAAATGTTCATTCGGCGTCTCATCAAAAATTGAAAATATCTTTGAATTATCACAAGTCTATGGAGTTTTAGTGGTAAAAATAATTTTAAAAAATCGTTCGGAAATGAAGTTTACTCTCCTGCTACTGTCTTTGTATACATTGACTTACGGGTGGTAGAGCCCGGGATTTAGGGAGAATCGCGGGTTTTCGGTTGCCGGCGATTAAACTGCTTTCATTCGGCGTCTCATCCAAAAATGAAAAACATTTTGAAAACTACAAGTCTCATGGGTTTGTAGTGGTGAAAAAATAATTTAAAAATCGTTCGGGAAATGAGTTTTCCCTGGGTACTTTCTTTGTATACATTCGACTATACGGCCGAGCCCGGGATTTACGGGAAATCGCGGGTTTTCGGTTGCCGGCGATTAAACTGCTTTCATTCGGCGTCTCATCAAAAATGAAAAATATTTTTGAAAACTACAAGTCTCATGGTTTTAGTGGTGAAAAAATATTTTAAAAATCGTTCGGGAAATGAGTTTACTCCCTGGGTACTTTCTTTTGTATACATTCGACTATACGGGAGCCCGGGATTTACGGGAAATCGCGGGTTTTCGGTTGCCGGCGATTAAACTGCTTTCATTCGGCGTCTCATCAAAAAATGAAAATATTTTTGAAAACTACAAGTCATGGGTTTTAGTGGTGAAAAAATAATTTTAAAAATCGTTCGGGAAATGAGTTTACTCCTGGGTACTTTCTTTGTATACATTCGACTATACGGGCCGAGCCCGGGATTTACGGGAAATCGCGGGTTTCGGTTGCCGGCGATTAAACTGGTTTCATTCGGCGTCTCATCAAAATGAAAATATTTTTGAAAACTACAAGTCTCATGGGTTTAGTGTGAAAAAATAATTTTAAAAATCGTTCGGGAAATGAGTTTACTCCCTGGGTACTTTCTTTGTATACATTCGACTATACGGGCCGAGCCCGGGATTTACGGGAAATCGCGGGTTTTCGGTTGCCGGCGATTAAACTGCTTTCATTCGGCGTCTCATCAAAAATGAAAACATTTTTGAAAACTACAAGTCTCATGGGTTTTAGTGGTGAAAAATAATTTTAAAAATCGTTCGGGAAATGAGTTTACTCCCTGGGTACTTTCTTTGTATACATTCGACTATACGGGCCGAGCCCGGGATTTACGGGAAATCGCGGGTTTTCGGTTGCCGGATTAAACTGCTTTCATTCGCGTCTCATCAAAAATGAAATATTTTTGAAAACTACAAGTCTCATGGGTTTTAGTGGTGAAAAAATAATTTTAAAAATCGTTCGGGAAATGAGTTTACTCCCTGGGTACTTTTTTTGTATACATTCGACTATACGGGCAGAGCCGGGATTTACGGGAATCGCGGGTTTTCGGTTGCCGGCGATTAAACTGCTTTCATTCGCGTCTCATCAAAAATGAAAATTTTTGAAAACTACAAGTCTCATGGGTTTTAGTGGTGAAAAAATAATTTTAAAAATCGTTCGGGAAATGAGTTTACTCCCTGGGTACTTTCTTTGTATACATTCGACTATACGGGCCGAGCCCGGGATTTACGGGAAATCGCGGGTTTTCGGTTGCCGGATTAAACTGGTTTCATTCGGCGTCTCAAAAAAATGAAAATATTTTTGAAAACTACAAGCTCATGGGTTTTAGTGGTGAAAAAATAATTTTAAAAATCGTTCGGGAAATGAGTTTACTCCCTGGGTACTTTCTTTGTATACATTCGACTATACGGCGAGCCGGGATTTACGGGAAATCGCGGTTTTCGGTTGCCGGCGATTAAACTGCTTTCATTCGGCGTCTCATCAAAAATGAAAATTTTTTGAAAACTACAAGTCATGGTTTTAGTGGTGAAAAAAAATTTTAAAAACGTTCGGGAAATGAGTTTACTCCCTGCTACTTTCTTTGTATACATTCGACTATACGGCCGAACCGGGATTTACGGGAATCGCGGGTTTCGGTTGCCGAGATTAAACTGCTTTCATTCGGCGTCTCATCAAAAATGAAATATTTTTGAAAACTACAAGTCTCATGGGTTTTAGTGGTGAAAAAATAATTTTAAAAATCGTTCGGGAAATGAGTTTACTCCCTGGGTACTTTCTTTGTATACATTCGACTATACGGGCCGCCCGGGATTTACGGGAAATCGCGGGTTTTCGGTTGCCGGCGATTAAACTGCTTTCATTCGCGTCTCATCAAAAATGAAAACATTTTTGAAAACTACAAGACTCATGGGTTTTAGTGGTGAAAAAATAATTTTAAAAATCGTTCGGGAAATGAGTTTACTCCCTGGGTACTTTCTTTGTATACATTCGACTATACGGGCCGAGCCCGGGATTTACGGGAAATCGCGGGTTTTCGGTTGCCGGAGATTAAACTGGTTTCATTCGGCGTCTCATCAAAAATGAAAATATTTTTGAAAACTACAAGTCTCATGGGTTTTAGTGGTGAAAAAATATTTTAAAAATCGTTCGGGAAATGAGTTTACTCCCTGGGTACTTTCTTTGTATACATTCGACTATACGGGCCGAGCCCGGGATTTACGGGAATCGCGGGTTTTCGGTTGCCGGCGATTAAACTGCTTTCATTCGGCGTCTCATCAAAAATGAAAATATTTTTGAAAACTACAAGTCTCATGGGTTTTAGTGGTGAAAAAATAATTTTAAAAATCGTTCGGGAAATGAGTTTACTCCCTGCTTACTTTCTTTGTATACATTCGACTATACGGGCCGAGCCGGGATTTACGGGAAATCGCGGGTTTTCGGTTGCCGGATTAAACTGCTTTCATTCGGCGTCTCATCAAAAATGAAATATTTTTGAAAACTACAAGTCTCATGGTTTTAGTGGTGAAAAAATAATTTTAAAAATCGTTCGGGAAATGAGTTTACTCCCTGGTACTTTCTTTGTATACATTCGACTATACGGGCCGAGCCCGGGATTTACGGGAAATCGCGGGTTTTCGGTTGCCGGCGATTAAACTGCTTTCATTCGGTCTCATCAAAAATGAAAACTTTTTTGAAAACTACAAGTCTCATGGGTTTTAGTGGTGAAAAATAATTTTAAAAATCGTTCGGGAAATGAGTTTACTCCCTGGGTACTTTCTTTGTATACATTCGACTATACGGGCCGAGCCCGGGATTTACGGGAAATCGCGGGTTTTCGGTTGCCGGAGATTAAACTGGTTTCATTCGGCGTCTCATCAAAAATGAAAATATTTTTGAAAACTACAAGTCTCATGGGTTTTAGTGGTGAAAAAATAATTTTAAAAATCGTTCGGAAATGAGTTTACTCCCTGGGTACTTTCTTTGTATACATTCGACTATACGGGCCGAGCCGGGATTTACGGGAAATCGCGGGTTTTCGGTTGCCGGCGATTAAACTGGTTTCATTCGGCGTCTCATCAAAAATGAAAATATTTTTGAAAACTACAAGTCTCATGGGTTTTAGTGGTGAAAAATAATTTTAAAAATCGTTCGGGAAATGCGTTTACTCCCTGGGTACTTTTTTGTATACATTCAACTATACGGGCCGAGCCGGGATTTACGGGAAATCGCGGGTTTTCGGTTGCCGGCGATTAAACTGCTTTCATTCGGCGTCTCATCAAAAATGAAAACATTTTTGAAAACTACAAGTCTCATGGGTTTTAGTGGTGAAAAAATAATTTTAAAAATCGTTCGGGAAATGAGTTTACTCCCTGGGTACTTTCTTTGTATACATTCGACTATACGGGCCGAGCCGGGATTTACGGGAAATCGCGGTTTTCGGTTCCGGCGATTAAACTGCTTTCATTCGGCGTCTCATCAAAAATGAAAATATTTTTGAAAACTACAAGTCTCATGGTTTTAGTGGTGAAAAAATAATTTTAAAAATCGTTCGGGAAATGAGTTTACTCCCTGCTTACTTTCTTTGTATACATTCGACTATACGGGATTTACGGGAAATCGCGGGTTTTCGGTTGCCGGCGATTAAACTGCTTTCATTCGGCGTCTCATCAAAAATGAAAATATTTTTGAAAACTACAAGTCTCATGGGTTTTAGTGGTGAAAAAATAATTTTAAAAATCGTTCGGGAAATGAGTTTACTCCCTGCTACTTTCTTTGTATACATTCGACTATACGGGCCGAGCCCGGATTTACGGGAAATCGCGGGTTTTCGGTTGCCGGAGATTAAACTGCTTTCATTCGGCGTCTCATCAAAAATGAAAATATTTTTGAAAACTACAAGTCTCATGGGTTTTAGTGGTGAAAAAATAATTTAAAAATCGTTCGGGAAATGAGTTTACTCCCTGGGTACTTTCTTTGTATACATTCGACTATACGGGCCGAGCCGGGATTTACGGGAAATCGCGGGTTTTCGGTTGCCGGAGATTAAACTGCTTTCATTCGGCGTCTCATCAAAAATGAAAACATTTTTGAAAACTACAAGTCTCATGGTTTTAGTGGTGAAAAAATATTTTAAAAATCGTTCGGAAATGAGTTTACTCCCTGGGTACTTTCTTTGTATACATTCGACTATACGGGCCGAGCCGGGATTTACGGGAAATCGCGGGTTTTCGGTTGCCGGCGATTAAACTGCTTTCATTCGGCGTCTCATCAAAAATGAAAACATTTTTGAAAACTACAAGTCTCATGGGTTTTAGTGGTGAAAAAATAATTTTAAAAATCGTTCGGGAAATGAGTTTACTCCCTGCTTACTTTCTTTGTATACATTCGACTATACGGGCCGAGCCCGGGATTTACGGGAAATCGCGGGTTTTCGGTTGCCGGCGATTAAACTGTTTCATTCGGCGTCTCCTCAAAAATGAAAAATTCATAATTATAAAAATTCATAAAAAAAATTCCTAAACGGGCTCGGCCCGTTAGTGGAATGTATACAAAGAAAGTACCAGGGAGTAAACTCATTTCCCGAACGATTTTTAAAATTATTTTTTCACCACTAAAACCCATGAGACTTGTAGTTTTCAAAAATGTTTTCATTTTTGATGAGACGCCGAATGAAAGCAGTTTAATCGCCGGCAACCGAAAACCCGCGATTTCCCGTAAATCCCGGGCTCGGCCCGTATAGTCGAATGTATACAAAGAAAGTACCCAGGGAGTAAACTCATTTCCCGAACGATTTTAAAATTATTTTTCACCACTAAAACCCATGAGACTTGTAGTTTTCAAAAATATTTTCATTTTTGATGAGACGCCGAATGAAAGCAGTTTAATCGCCGGCAACCGAAAACCCGCGATTTCCCGTAAATCCCGGCTCGGCCCGTATAGTCGAATGTATACAAAGAAAGTAAGCAGGGAGTAAACTCATTTCCCGAACGATTTTTAAAATTATTTTTTCACCACTAAAACCCATGAGACTTGTAGTTTTCAAAAATATTTTCATTTTTGATGAGACGCCGAATGAAAGCAGTTTAATCGCCGGCAACCGAAAACCCGCGATTTCCCGTAAATCCCGTATAGTCGAATGTATACAAAGAAAGTAAGCAGGGAGTAAACTCATTTCCCGAACGATTTTTAAAATTATTTTTTCACCACTAAAACCCATGAGACTTGTAGTTTTCAAAAATGTTTTCATTTTTGATGAGACGCCGAATGAAAGCAGTTTAATCGCCGGCAACCGAAAACCCGCGATTTCCCGTAAATCCCGGCTCGGCCGTATAGTCGAATGTATACAAAGAAAGTACCCAGGGAGTAAACTCATTTCCCGAACGATTTTTAAAATTATTTTTTCACCACTAAAACCATGAGACTTGTAGTTTTCAAAAATGTTTTCATTTTTGATGAGACGCCGAATGAAAGCAGTTTAATCGCCGGCAACCGAAAACCCGCGATTTCCCGTAAATCCCGGGCTCGGCCCGTATAGTCGAATGTATACAAAGAAAGTACCCAGGGAGTAAACTCATTTCCCGAACGATTTTTAAAATTATTTTTTCACCACTAAAACCCATGAGACTTGTAGTTTTCAAAAATATTTTCATTTTTGATGAGACGCCGAATGAAAGCAGTTTAATCGCCGGCAACCGAAAACCGCGATTTCCCGTAAATCCCGGCTCGGCCCGTATAGTCGAATGTATACAAAGAAAGTACAGGGAGTAAACTCATTTCCCGAACGATTTTTAAAATTATTTTTTCACCACTAAAACCCATGAGACTTGTAGTTTTCAAAAATATTTTCATTTTTGATGAGACGCCGAATGAAAGCAGTTTAATCGCCGGCAACCGAAAACCCGCGATTTCCCGTAAATCCCGTATAGTCGAATGTATACAAAGAAAGTAAGCAGGGAGTAAACTCATTTCCCGAACGATTTTTAAACTATTTTTTCACCACTAAAACCCATGAGACTTGTAGTTTTCAAAATATTTTTCATTTTTGATGAGACGCCGAATGAAAGCAGTTTAATCGCCGGCAACCGAAAACCCGCGATTTCCCGTAAATCCCGTCGGCCCGTATAGTCGAATGTATACAAAGAAAGTAAGCAGGGAGTAAACTCATTTCCCGAACGATTTTTAAAATTATTTTTTCACCACTAAAACCCATGAGACTTGTAGTTTTCAAAAATGTTTTCATTTTTGATGAGACGCCGAATGAAAGCAGTTTAATCGCCGGCAACCGAAAACCCGCGATTTCCCGTAAATCCCGGGCTCGGCCCGTATAGTCGAATGTATACAAAGAAAGTACCCAGGGAGTAAACTCATTTCCCGAACGATTTTTAAAATTATTTTTTCACCACTAAAACCCATGAGACTTGTAGTTTTCAAAAATATTTTCATTTTTGATGAGACGCCGAATGAAAGCAGTTTAATCGCCGGCAACCGAAAACCCGCGATTTCCCGTAAATCCCGTATAGTCGAATGTATACAAAGAAAGTAAGCAGGGAGTAAACTCATTTCCCGAACGATTTTTAAAATTATTTTTTCACCACTAAAACCCATGAGACTTGTAGTTTTCAAAAATGTTTTCATTTTTGATGAGACGCCGAATGAAAGCAGTTTAATCGCCGGCAACCGAAAACCCGCGATTTCCCGTAAATCCCGGGCTCGGCCCGTATAGTCGAATGTATACAAAGAAAGTACCCAGGGAGTAAACTCATTTCCCGAACGATTTTTAAAATTATTTTTTCACCACTAAAACCATGAGACTTGTAGTTTTCAAAAATGTTTTCATTTTTGATGAGACGCCGAATGAAAGCAGTTTAATCGCCGGCAACCGAAAACCCGCGATTTCCCGTAAATCCCGGGCTCGGCCCGTATAGTCGAATGTATACAAAAAAGTACCCAGGGAGTAAACTCATTTCCCGAACGATTTTTAAAATTATTTTTTCACCACTAAAACCATGAGACTTGTAGTTTTCAAAAATGTTTTCATTTTTGATGAGACGCCGAATGAAAGCAGTTTAATCGCCGGCAACCGAAAACCCGCGATTTCCCGTAAATCCCGGCTCGGCCCGTATAGTCGAATGTATACAAAGAAAGTACCCAGGGAGTAAACTCATTTCCCGAACGATTTTTAAAATTATTTTTTCACCACTAAAACCCATGAGACTTGTAGTTTTCAAAATATTTTCATTTTTGATGAGACGCCGAATGAAAGCAGTTTAATCGCCGGCAACCGAAAACCCGCGATTTCCCGTAAATCCGGCTCGCCGTATAGTCGAATGTATACAAAGAAAGTAAGCAGGGAGTAAACTCATTTCCCGAACGATTTTTAAAATTATTTTTTCACCACTAAAACCCATGAGACTTGTAGTTTTCAAAAATATTTTCATTTTTGATGAGACGCCGAATGAAAGCAGTTTAATCGCCGGCAACCGAAAACCCGCGATTTCCCGTAAATCCGGGCTCGGCCCGTATAGTCGAATGTATACAAAGAAAGTCAGGGAGTAAACTCATTTCCCGAACGATTTTTAAAATTATTTTTTCACCACTAAAACCCATGAGACTTGTAGTTTTCAAAAATGTTTTCATTTTTGATGAGACGCCGAATGAAAGCAGTTTAATCGCCGGCAACCGAAAACCCGCGATTTCCCGTAAATCCCGGGCTCGGCCCGTATAGTCGAATGTATACAAAGAAAGTAAGCAGGGAGTAAACTCATTTCCCGAACGATTTTTAAAATTATTTTTTCACCACTAAAACCCATGAGACTTGTAGTTTTCAAAAATGTTTTCATTTTTGATGAGACGCCGAATGAAAGCAGTTTAATCGCCGGCAACCGAAAACCCGCGATTTCCCGTAAATCCCGGGCTCGGCCCGTATAGTCGAATGTATACAAAGAAAGTACCCAGGGAGTAAACTCATTTCCCGAACGATTTTTAAAATTATTTTTTCACCACTAAAACCCATGAGACTTGTAGTTTTCAAAAATTTTTCATTTTTGATGAGACGCCGAATGAAAGCAGTTTAATCGCCGGCAACCGAAAACCCGCGATTTCCCGTAAATCCCGGGCTCGGCCCGTATAGTCGAATGTATACAAAGAAAGTACCAGGGAGTAAACTCATTTCCCGAACGATTGTTAAAATTATTTTTTCACCACTAAAACCAATGAGACTTGTAGTTTTCCAAAATATTTTCATTTTTGATGAGACGCCGAATGAAAGCAGTTTAATCGCCGGCAACCGAAAACCCGCGATTTCCCGTAAATCCCGGCTCGTGTATACTCGAATGTATACAAAGAAAGTAAGCAGGGAGTAAACTCATTTCCCGAACGATTTTAAAATTATTTTTTCACCACTAAAACCCATGAGACTTGTAGTTTTCAAAAATATTTTCATTTTTGATGAGACGCCGAATGAAAGCAGTTTAATCGCCGGCAACCGAAAACCCGCGATTTCCCGTAAATCCCGGCTCGGCCCGTATAGTCGAATGTATACAAAGAAAGTACCAGGGAGTAAACTCATTTCCCGAACGATTTTTAAAATTATTTTTTCACCACTAAAACCCATGAGACTTGTAGTTTTCAAAAATGTTTTCATTTTTGATGAGACGCCGAATGAAAGCAGTTTAATCGCCGGCAACCGAAAACCCGCGATTTCCCGTAAATCCCGGCTCGGCCCGTATAGTCGAATGTATACAAAGAAAGTACCCAGGGAGTAAACTCATTTCCCGAACGATTTTAAAATTATTTTTTCACCACTAAAACCCATGAGACTTGTAGTTTTCAAAAATGTTTTCATTTTTGATGAGACGCCGAATGAAAGCAGTTTAATCGCCGGCAACCGAAAACCCGCGATTTCCCGTAAATCCCGGTCGGCCCGTATACTCGAATGTATACAAAGAAAGTAAGCAGGGAGTAAACTCATTTCCCGAACGATTTTAAAATTATTTTTTCACCACTAAAACCCATGAGACTTGTAGTTTTCAAAAATATTTTCATTTTTGATGAGACGCCGAATGAAAGCAGTTTAATCGCCGGCAACCGAAAACCCGCGATTTCCCGTAAATCCCGTATAGTCGAATGTATACAAAGAAAGTAAGCAGGGAGTAAACTCATTTCCCGAACGATTTTTAAAATTATTTTTTCACCACTAAAACCCATGAGACTTGTAGTTTTCTTAATCGCCGGCAACCGAAAACCCGCGATTTCCCGTAAATCCCGGGCTCGGCCCGTATAGTCGAATGTATACAAAGAAAGTACCCAGGGAGTAAACTCATTTCCCGAACGATTTTTAAAATTATTTTTTCACCACTAAAACCCATGAGACTTGTAGTTTTCAAAAATATTTTCATTTTTGATGAGACGCCGAATGAAAGCAGTTTAATCGCCGGCAACCGAAAACCCGCGATTTCCCGTAAATCCCGGGCTCGGCCCGTTAGTCGAATGTATACAAAGAAAGTAAGCAGGGAGTAAACTCATTTCCCGAACGATTTTTAAAATTATTTTTTCACCACTAAAACCCATGAGACTTGTAGTTTTCAAAAATGTTTTCATTTTTGATGAGACGCCGAATGAAAGCAGTTTAATCGCCGGCAACCGAAAACCCGCGATTTCCCGTAAATCCCGGGCTCGGCCCGTATAGTCGAATGTATACAAAGAAAGTACAGGGAGTAAACTCATTTCCCGAACGATTTTTAAAATTATTTTTTCACCACTAAAACCCATGAGACTTGTAGTTTTCAAAAATGTTTTCATTTTTGATGAGACGCCGAATGAAAGCAGTTTAATCGCCGGCAACCGAAAACCCGCGATTTCCCGTAAATCCCGGCTCGGCCCGTATAGTCGAATGTATACAAAGAAAGTAAGCAGGGAGTAAACTCATTTCCCGAACGATTTTTAAAATTATTTTTTCACCACTAAAACCCATGAGACTTGTAGTTTTCAAAAATATTTTCATTTTTGATGAGACGCCGAATGAAAGCAGTTTAATCGCCGGCAACCGAAAACCCGCGATTTCCCGTAAATCCCGTATAGTCGAATGTATACAAAGAAAGTAAGCAGGGAGTAAACTCATTTCCCGAACGATTTTTAAAATTATTTTTTCACCACTAAAACCCATGAGACTTGTAGTTTTCAAAAATATTTTCATTTTTGATGAGACGCCGAATGAAAGCAGTTTAATCGCCGGCAACCGAAAACCCGCGATTTCCCGTAAATCCCGGGCTCGCCGTATAGTCGAATGTATACAAAGAAAGTACCCAGGGAGTAAACTCATTTCCCGAACGATTTTTAAAATTATTTTTTCACCACTAAAACCCATGAGACTTGTAGTTTTCAAAAATATTTTCATTTTTGATGAGACGCCGAATGAAAGCAGTTTAATCGCCGGCAACCGAAAACCCGCGATTTCCCGTAAATCCGGCTCGGCCCGTATAGTCGAATGTATACAAAGAAAGTAAGCAGGGAGTAAACTCATTTCCCGAACGATTTTTAAAATTATTTTTTCACCACTAAAACCCATGAGACTTGTAGTTTTCAAAAATATTTTCATTTTTGATGAGACGCCGAATGAAAGCAGTTTAATCGCCGGCAACCGAAAACCCGCGATTTCCCGTAAATCCCGTATAGTCGAATGTATACAAAGAAAGTAAGCAGGGAGTAAACTCATTTCCCGAACGATTTTAAAATTATTTTTTCACCACTAAAACCCATGAGACTTGTAGTTTTCAAAAATGTTTTCATTTTTGATGAGACGCCGAATGAAAGCAGTTTAATCGCCGGCAACCGAAAACCCGCGATTTCCCGTAAATCCCGGCTCGGCCCGTATACGAATGTATACAAAGAAAGTACAGGGAGTAAACTCATTTCCCGAACGATTTTTAAAATTATTTTTTCACCACTAAAACCCATGAGACTTGTAGTTTTCAAAAATGTTTTCATTTTTGATGAGACGCCGAATGAAAGCAGTTTAATCGCCGGCAACCGAAAACCCGCGATTTCCCGTAAATCCCGTCGGCCCGTATACGAATGTATACAAAGAAAGTAAGCAGGGAGTAAACTCATTTCCCGAACGATTTTTAAAATTATTTTTTCACCACTAAAACCCATGAGACTTGTAGTTTTCAAAATATTTTCATTTTTGATGAGACGCCGAATGAAAGCAGTTTAATCGCCGGCAACCGAAAACCCGCGATTTCCCGTAAATCCCTCGGTATAGTCGAATGTATACAAAGAAAGTAAGCAGGGAGTAAACTCATTTCCCGAACGATTTTTAAAATTATTTTTTCACCACTAAAACCCATGAGACTTGTAGTTTTCAAAAATTTTTCATTTTTGATGAGACGCCGAATGAAAGCAGTTTAATCGCCGGCAACCGAAAACCCGCGATTTCCCGTAAATCCGGCTCGGCCCGTATAGTCGAATGTATACAAAGAAAGTAAGCAGGGAGTAAACTCATTTCCCGAACGATTTTAAAATTATTTTTTCACCACTAAAACCCATGAGACTTGTAGTTTTCAAAAATGTTTTCATTTTTGATGAGACGCCGAATGAAAGCAGTTTAATCGCCGGCAACCGAAAACCCGCGATTTCCCGTAAATCCCGGGCTCGGCCCGTATAGTCGAATGTATACAAAGAAAGTACCCAGGGAGTAAACTCATTTCCCGAACGATTTTTAAAATTTTTTTTCACCACTAAAACCCATGAGACTTGTAGTTTTCAAAAATGTTTTCATTTTTGATGAGACGCCGAATGAAAGCAGTTTAATCGCCGGCAACCGAAAACCCGCGATTTCCCGTAAATCCCGGCTCGGCCCGTATACTCGAATGTATACAAAGAAAGTAAGCAGGGAGTAAACTCATTTCCCGAACGATTTTAAAATTATTTTTTCACCACTAAAACCCATGAGACTTGTAGTTTTCAAAAATATTTTCATTTTTGATGAGACGCCGAATGAAAGCAGTTTAATCGCCGGCAACCGAAAACCCGCGATTTCCCGTAAATCCCGTATAGTCGAATGTATACAAAGAAAGTACCCAGGGAGTAAACTCATTTCCCGAACGATTTTAAAATTATTTTTTCACCACTAAAACCATGAGACTTGTAGTTTTCAAAATGTTTTCATTTTTGATGAGACGCCGAATGAAAGCAGTTTAATCGCCGGCAACCGAAAACCCGCGATTTCCCGTAAATCCCGGCTCGGCCCGTATAGTCGAATGTATACAAAGAAAGTAAGCAGGGAGTAAACTCATTTCCCGAACGATTTTAAAATTATTTTTTCACCACTAAAACCCATGAGACTTGTAGTTTTCAAAAATATTTTCATTTTTGATGAGACGCCGAATGAAAGCAGTTTAATCGCCGGCAACCGAAAACCCGCGATTTCCCGTAAATCCCGTATAGTCGAATGTATACAAAGAAAGTAAGCAGGGAGTAAACTCATTTCCCGAACGATTTTAAAATTATTTTTTCACCACTAAAACCATGAAGACTTGTAGTTTTCCAAAATGTTTTCATTTTTGATGAGACGCCGAATGAAAGCAGTTTAATCGCCGGCAACCGAAAACCCGCGATTTCCCGTAAATCCCGGCTCGGCCCGTATACTCGAATGTATACAAAGAAAGTAAGCAGGGAGTAAACTCATTTCCCGAACGATTTTAAATTATTTTTTCACCACTAAAACCCATGAGACTTGTAGTTTTCAAAAATATTTTCATTTTTGATGAGACGCCGAATGAAAGCAGTTTAATCGCCGGCAACCGAAAACCCGCGATTTCCCGTAAATCCCGTATAGTCGAATGTATACAAAGAAAGTAAGCAGGGAGTAAACTCATTTCCCGAACGATTTTTAAAATTATTTTTTCACCACTAAAACCCATGAGACTTGTAGTTTTCAAAAATGTTTTCATTTTTGATGAGACGCCGAATGAAAGCAGTTTAATCGCCGGCAACCGAAAACCCGCGATTTCCCGTAAATCCCGGCTCGGCCCGTATAGTCGAATGTATACAAAGAAAGTAAGCAGGGAGTAAACTCATTTCCCGAACGATTTTTAAAATTATTTTTTCACCACTAAAACCAATGAGACTTGTAGTTTTCAAAATGTTTTCATTTTTGATGAGACGCCGAATGAAAGCAGTTTAATCGCCGGCAACCGAAAACCCGCGATTTCCCGTAAATCCCGGCTCGGCCCGTATACTCGAATGTATACAAAGAAAGTAAGCAGGGAGTAAACTCATTTCCCGAACGATTTTAAAATTATTTTTTCACCACTAAAACCATGAGACTTGTAGTTTTCAAAATATTTTCATTTTTGATGAGACGCCGAATGAAAGCAGTTTAATCGCCGGCAACCGAAAACCCGCATTTCCCGTAAATCCCGGCTCGGCCCGTATAGTCGAATGTATACAAAGAAAGTAAGCAGGGAGTAAACTCATTTCCCGAACGATTTTAAAATTATTTTTTCACCACTAAAACCCATGAGACTTGTAGTTTTCAAAAATTTTTCATTTTTGATGAAACGCCGAATGAAAGCAGTTTAATCGCCGGCAACCGAAAACCCGCGATTTCCCGTAAATCCCGGCTCGGCCCGTATACTGAATGTATACAAAGAAAGTAAGCAGGGAGTA
>JASGCC010005519.1:0-15698 GCA_030067915.1 Hydractinia echinata
AAAAGTCTCATGGGTTTAGTGGTGAAAAATAATTTTAAAAATCGTTCGGGAATGAGTTTACTCCCTGCTTACTTTCTTTGTATACATTCGACTATACGGAGTATTTACGGGAAATCGCGGGTTTTCGGTTGCCGGCGATTAAACTGCTTTCATTCGGCGTCTCATCAAAATGAAAATATTTTGAAAACTACAAGTCTCATGGGTTTTAGTGGTGAAAATAATTTAAAAATCGTTCGGGAAATGAGTTTACTCCCTGCTTACTTTCTTTGTATACATTCGACTATACGGGCCGAGTCCGGGATTTACGGGAAATCGCGGGTTTTCGGTTGCCGGCGATTAAACTGCTTTCATTCGGCGTCTCATCAAAATGAAAAATTTTTGAAAACTACAAGTCTCATGGGTTTTAGTGGTGAAAAAAATTTTAAAAATCGTTCGGGAAATGAGTTTACTCCTGCTTACTTTCTTTGTATACATTCGACTATACGGGATTTACGGGAAATCGCGGGTTTTCGGTTGCCGGCGATTAAACTGCTTTCATTCGGCGTCTCATCAAAATGAAAATATTTTTGAAAACTACAAGTCTCATGGGTTTTAGTGGTGAAAAAATAATTTTAAAAATCGTTCGGGAAATGAGTTTACTCCCTGCTTACTTTCTTTGTATACATTCGACTATACGGGCCGAGTCCGGGATTTACGGAAATCGCGGGTTTTCGGTTGCCGGCGATTAAACTGCTTTCATTCGGCGTCTCATCAAAAATGAAAATATTTTTGAAAACTACAAGTCTCATGGGTTTTAGTGGTGAAAAAATAATTTTAAAAATCGTTCGGGAAATGAGTTTACTCCCTGCTTACTTTCTTTGTATACATTCGACTATACGGGCCGAGTCCGGGATTTACGGGAAATCGCGGGTTTTCGGTTGCCGGCGATTAAACTGCTTTCATTCGGCGTCTCATCAAAATGAAAATATTTTTGAAAACTACAAGTCTCATGGGTTTTAGTGGTGAAAAAAAATTTTAAAAATCGTTCGGGAAATGAGTTTACTCCTGCTTACTTTCTTTGTATACATTCGACTATACGGGATTTACGGGAAATCGCGGGTTTTCGGTTGCCGGATTAAACTGCTTTCATTCGGCGTCTCATCAGAAATGAAAATATTTTGAAAACTACAAGTCTCATGGGTTTTAGTGGTGAAAAAATAATTTTAAAAATCGTTCGGGAAATGAGTTTACTCCTGCTTACTTTCTTTGTATACATTCGACTATACGGGATTTACGGGAAATCGCGGGTTTTCGGTTGCCGGGATTAAACTGCTTTCATTCGGCGTCTCATCAAAAATGAAAATATTTTTGAAAACTACAAGTCTCATGGGTTTTAGTGGTGAAAAATAATTTTAAAAATCGTTCGGGAAATGAGTTTACTCCCTGCTTACTTTCTTTGTATACATTCGACTATACGGGATCCGGGATTTACGGGAAATCGCGGGTTTTCGGTTGCCGGCGATTAAACTGCTTTCATTCGGCGTCTCATCAAAAATGAAATATTTTTGAAAACTACAAGTCTCATGGGTTTTAGTGGTGAAAAAATAATTTTAAAAATCGTTCGGGAAATGAGTTTACTCCCTGCTTACTTTCTTTGTATACATTCGACTATACGGGCCGATCCGGGATTTACGGGAAATCGCGGGTTTTCGGTTGCCGGCGATTAAACTGCTTTCATTCGGCGTCTCATCAAAAATGAAAATATTTTTGAAAACTACAAGTCTCATGGGTTTTAGTGGTGAAAAAATAATTTTAAAAATCGTTCGGGAAATGAGTTTACTCCTGCTTACTTTCTTTGTATACATTCGACTATACGGGATTTACGGGAAATCGCGGGTTTTCGGTTGCCGGCGATTAAACTGCTTTCATTCGGCGTCTCATCAAAAATGAAAATATTTTTGAAAACTACAAGTCTCATGGGTTTTAGTGGTGAAAAAATAATTTTAAAAATCGTTCGGGAAATGAGTTTACTCCTGCTTACTTTCTTTGTATACATTCGACTATACGGGAATTTACGGGAAATCGCGGGTTTTCGGTTGCCGGCGATTAAACTGCTTTCATTCGGCGTCTCATCAAAAATGAAAATATTTTTGAAAACTACAAGTCTCATGGGTTTTAGTGGTGAAAAAATAATTTTAAAAATCGTTCGGGAAATGAGTTTCTCCCTGCTTACTTTCTTTGTATACATTCGACTATACGGGGAGTCCGGGATTTACGGAAATCGCGGGTTTTCGGTTGCCGGCGATTAAACTGCTTTCATTCGGCGTCTCATCAAAATGAAAATATTTTTGAAAACTACAAGTCTCATGGGTTTTAGTGGTTAAAAAATAATTTTAAAAATCGTTCGGGAAATGAGTTTACTCCCTGCTTACTTTCTTTGTATACATTCGACTATACGGGCCGAGTCCGGGATTTACGGGAAATCGCGGGTTTTCGGTTGCCGGGATTAAACTGCTTTCATTCGGCGTCTCATCAGAAATGAAAATATTTTTGAAAACTACAAGTCTCATGGGTTTTAGTGGTGAAAAAAAATTTTAAAAATCGTTCGGGAAATGAGTTTACTCCCTGCTTACTTTCTTTGTATACATTCGACTATACGGGATTTACGGGAAATCGCGGGTTTTCGGTTGCCGGCGATTAAACTGCTTTCATTCGGCGTCTCATCAAAAATGAAAAATTTTTGAAAACTACAAGTCTCATGGGTTTTAGTGGTGAAAAAATAATTTTAAAAATCGTTCGGGAAATGAGTTTACTCCTGCTTACTTTCTTTGTATACATTCGACTATACGGGATTTACGGGAAATCGCGGGTTTTCGGTTGCCGGCGATTAAACTGCTTTCATTCGGCGTCTCATCAAAAATGAAAAATTTTTAAAACTACAAGTCTCATGGGTTTTAGTGGTGAAAAAATAATTTTAAAAATCGTTCGGGAAATGAGTTTACTCCTGCTTACTTTCTTTGTATACATTCGACTATACGGGATTTACGGGAAATCGCGGGTTTTCGGTTGCCGGCGATTAAACTGCTTTCATTCGGCGTCTCATCAAAAATGAAAATATTTTTGAAAACTACAAGTCTCATGGGTTTTAGTGGTGAAAAAATAATTTTAAAAATCGTTCGGGAAATGAGTTTACTCCTGCTTACTTTCTTTGTATACATTCGACTATACGGGCCGATCCGGGATTTACGGGAAATCGCGGGTTTTCGGTTGCCGGCGATTAAACTGCTTTCATTCGGCGTCTCATCAAAATGAAAATATTTTTGAAAACTACAAGTCTCATGGGTTTTAGTGGTGAAAAAATAATTTTAAAAATCGTTCGGGAAATGAGTTTACTCCCTGCTTACTTTCTTTGTATACATTCGACTATACGGGCCGAGTCCGGGATTTACGGGAAATCGCGGGTTTTCGGTTGCCGGCGATTAAACTGCTTTCATTCGGCGTCTCATCAGAAATGAAAATATTTTTGAAAACTACAAGTCTCATGGGTTTTAGTGGTGAAAAAATAATTTTAAAAATCGTTCGGGAAATGAGTTTACTCCCTGCTTACTTTCTTTGTATACATTCGACTATACGGGCCGAGTCCGGGATTTACGGGAAATCGCGGGTTTTCGGTTGCCGGCGATTAAACTGCTTTCATTCGGCGTCTCATCAAAAATGAAAATATTTTGAAAACTACAAGTCTCATGGGTTTTAGTGGTGAAAAAAAATTTTAAAAATCGTTCGGGAAATGAGTTTACTCCCTGCTTACTTTCTTTGTATACATTCGACTATACGGGATTTACGGGAAATCGCGGGTTTTCGGTTGCCGGCGATTAAACTGCTTTCATTCGGCGTCTCATCAAAATGAAAATATTTTTGAAAACTACAAGTCTCATGGGTTTTAGTGGTGAAAAAATAATTTTAAAAATCGTTCGGGAAATGAGTTTACTCCTGCTTACTTTCTTTGTATACATTCGACTATCGGGATTTACGGGAAATCGCGGGTTTTCGGTTGCCGGCGATTAAACTGCTTTCATTCGGCGTCTCATCAAAATGAAAATATTTTTGAAAACTACAAGTCTCATGGGTTTTAGTGGTGAAAAAATAATTTTAAAAATCGTTCGGGAAATGAGTTTACTCCCTGCTTACTTTCTTTGTATACATTCGACTATACGGGCCGAGTCCGGGATTTACGGGAAATCGCGGGTTTTCGGTTGCCGGCGATTAAACTGCTTTCATTCGGCGTCTCATCAAAATGAAAATATTTTTGAAAACTACAAGTCTCATGGGTTTTAGTGGTGAAAAAATAATTTTAAAAATCGTTCGGGAAATGAGTTTACTCCCTGCTTACTTTCTTTGTATACATTCGACTATACGGGATTTACGGGAAATCGCGGGTTTTCGGTTGCCGGCGATTAAACTGCTTTCATTCGGCGTCTCATCAAAAATGAAAATATTTTTGAAAACTACAAGTCTCATGGGTTTTAGTGGTGAAAAAATAATTTTAAAAATCGTTCGGGAAATGAGTTTACTCCTGCTTACTTTCTTTGTATACATTCGACTATACGGGCCGATCCGGGATTTACGGGAAATCGCGGGTTTTCGGTTGCCGGCGATTAAACTGCTTTCATTCGGCGTCTCATCAAAATGAAAATATTTTTGAAAACTACAAGTCTCATGGGTTTTAGTGGTGAAAAAATAATTTTAAAAATCGTTCGGGAAATGAGTTTACTCCCTGCTTACTTTCTTTGTATACATTCGACTATACGGGCCGAGTCCGGGATTTACGGGAAATCGCGGGTTTTCGGTTGCCGGCGATTAAACTGCTTTCATTCGGCGTCTCATCAAAATGAAAATTTTTTGAAAACTACAAGTCTCATGGGTTTTAGTGGTGAAAAAATAATTTTAAAAATCGTTCGGGAAATGAGTTTACTCCCTGCTTACTTTCTTTGTATACATTCGACTATACGGGCCGAGTCCGGGATTTACGGGAAATCGCGGGTTTTCGGTTGCCGGCGATTAAACTGCTTTCATTCGGCGTCTCATCAGAAATGAAAATATTTTTGAAAACTACAAGTCTCATGGGTTTTAGTGGTGAAAAAATAATTTTAAAAATCGTTCGGGAAATGAGTTTACTCCCTGCTTACTTTCTTTGTATACATTCGACTATACGGGCCGAGTCCGGGATTTACGGGAAATCGCGGGTTTTCGGTTGCCGGCGATTAAACTGCTTTCATTCGGCGTCTCATCAAAAATGAAAATATTTTTGAAAACTACAAGTCTCATGGGTTTTAGTGGTGAAAAATAATTTTAAAAATCGTTCGGGAAATGAGTTTACTCCTGCTTACTTTCTTTGTATACATTCGACTATACGGGATTTACGGGAAATCGCGGGTTTTCGGTTGCCGGCGATTAAACTGCTTTCATTCGGCGTCTCATCAAAAATGAAAATATTTTTGAAAACTACAAGTCTCATGGGTTTTAGTGGTGAAAAAATAATTTTAAAAATCGTTCGGGAAATGAGTTTACTCCCTGCTTACTTTCTTTGTATACATTCGACTATACGGGCCGAGTCCGGGATTTACGGGAAATCGCGGGTTTTCGGTTGCCGGCGATTAAACTGCTTTCATTCGGCGTCTCATCAAAAATGAAAATATTTTTGAAAACTACAAGTCTCATGGGTTTTAGTGGTGAAAAAATAATTTTAAAAATCGTTCGGGAAATGAGTTTACTCCCTGCTTACTTTCTTTGTATACATTCGACTATACGGGCCGAGTCCGGGATTTACGGGAAATCGCGGGTTTTCGGTTGCCGGCGATTAAACTGCTTTCATTCGGCGTCTCATCAAAAATGAAAATATTTTTGAAAACTACAAGTCTCATGGGTTTTAGTGGTGAAAAAATAATTTTAAAAATCGTTCGGGAAATGAGTTTACTCCCTGCTTACTTTCTTTGTATACATTCGACTATACGGGCCGAGTCCGGGATTTACGGGAAATCGCGGGTTTTCGGTTGCCGGCGATTAAACTGCTTTCATTCGGCGTCTCATCAAAATGAAAATATTTTTGAAAACTACAAGTCTCATGGGTTTTAGTGGTGAAAAAAAATTTTAAAAATCGTTCGGGAAATGAGTTTACTCCCTGCTTACTTTCTTTGTATACATTCGACTATACGGGCCGAGTCCGGGATTTACGGGAAATCGCGGGTTTTCGGTTGCCGGCGATTAAAGCTTTCATTCGGCGTCTCATCAAAATGAAAATATTTTTGAAAACTACAAGTCTCATGGGTTTTAGTGGTGAAAAAATAAATTTTAAAAATCGTTCGGGAAATGAGTTTACTCCCTGCTTACTTTCTTTGTATACATTCGACTATACGGGATTTACGGGAAATCGCGGGTTTTCGGTTGCCGGCGATTAAACTGCTTTCATTCGGCGTCTCATCAAAAATGAAAATATTTTTGAAAACTACAAGTCTCATGGGTTTTAGTGGTGAAAAAATAATTTTAAAAATCGTTCGGGAAATGAGTTTACTCCCTGCTTACTTTCTTTGTATACATTCGACTATACGGGCCGAGTCCGGGATTTACGGGAAATCGCGGGTTTTCGGTTGCCGGCGATTAAACTGCTTTCATTCGATGGGTTTTAGTGGTGAAAAAATAATTTTAAAAATCGTTCGGGAAATGAGTTTACTCCCTGCTTACTTTCTTTGTATACATTCGACTATACGGGCCGAGTCCGGGATTTACGGGAAATCGCGGGTTTTCGGTTGCCGGCGATTAAACTGCTTTCATTCGGCGTCTCATCAGAAATGAAAATATTTTTGAAAACTACAAGTCTCATGGGTTTTAGTGGTGAAAAAATAATTTTAAAAATCGTTCGGGAAATGAGTTTACTCCCTTCTTACTTTCTTTGTATACATTCGACTATACGGGATTTACGGGAAATCGCGGGTTTTCGGTTGCCGGCGATTAAACTGCTTTCATTCGGCGTCTCATCAAAATGAAAATATTTTTGAAAACTACAAGTCTCATGGGTTTTAGTGGTGAAAAAATAATTTTAAAAATCGTTCGGGAAATGAGTTTACTCCCTGCTTACTTTCTTTGTATACATTCGACTATACGGGATTTACGGGAAATCGCGGGTTTTCGGTTGCCGGCGATTAAACTGCTTTCATTCGGCGTCTCATCAAAATGAAAATATTTTTGAAAACTACAAGTCTCATGGGTTTTAGTGGTGAAAAAATAATTTTAAAAATCGTTCGGGAAATGAGTTTACTCCCTGCTTACTTTCTTTGTATACATTCGACTATACGGGCCGAGTCCGGGATTTACGGGAAATCGCGGGTTTTCGGTTGCCGGCGATTAAACTGCTTTCATTCGGCGTCTCATCAAAATGAAAATATTTTTGAAAACTACAAGTCTCATGGGTTTTAGTGGTGAAAAAATAATTTTAAAAATCGTTCGGGAAATGAGTTTACTCCCTGCTTACTTTCTTTGTATACATTCGACTATACGGGATTTACGGGAAATCGCGGGTTTTCGGTTGCCGGCGATTAAACTGCTTTCATTCGGCGTCTCATCAAAAATGAAAATATTTTTGAAAACTACAAGTCTCATGGGTTTTAGTGGTGAAAAAATAATTTTAAAAATCGTTCGGGAAATGAGTTTACTCCCTGCTTACTTTCTTTGTATACATTCGACTATACGGGCCGAGTCCGGGATTTACGGGAAATCGCGGGTTTTCGGTTGCCGGCGATTAAACTGCTTTCATTCGGCGTCTCATCAAAATGAAAATATTTTTGAAAACTACAAGTCTCATGGGTTTTAGTGGTGAAAAAATAATTTTAAAAATCGTTCGGGAAATGAGTTTACTCCCTGCTTACTTTCTTTGTATACATTCGACTATACGGGCCGAGTCCGGGATTTACGGGAAATCGCGGGTTTTCGGTTGCCGGCGATTAAACTGCTTTCATTCGGCGTCTCATCAGAAATGAAAATATTTTTGAAAACTACAAGTCTCATGGGTTTTAGTGGTGAAAAAATAATTTTAAAAATCGTTCGGGAAATGAGTTTACTCCCTGCTTACTTTCTTTGTATACATTCGACTATACGGGATTTACGGGAAATCGCGGGTTTTCGGTTGCCGGCGATTAAACTGCTTTCATTCGGCGTCTCATCAAAATGAAAATATTTTTGAAAACTACAAGTCTCATGGGTTTTAGTGGTGAAAAAATAATTTTAAAAATCGTTCGGGAAATGAGTTTACTCCCTGCTTACTTTCTTTGTATACATTCGACTATACGGGATTTACGGGAAATCGCGGGTTTTCGGTTGCCGGCGATTAAACTGCTTTCATTCGGCGTCTCATCAAAATGAAAATATTTTTGAAAACTACAAGTCTCATGGGTTTTAGTGGTGAAAAAATAATTTTAAAAATCGTTCGGGAAATGAGTTTACTCCCTGCTTACTTTCTTTGTATACATTCGACTATACGGGCCGAGTTTTACGGGAAATCGCGGGTTTTCGGTTGCCGGCGATTAAACTGCTTTCATTCGGCGTCTCATCAAAATGAAAATATTTTTGAAAACTACAAGTCTCATGGGTTTTAGTGGTGAAAAAATAATTTTAAAAATCGTTCGGGAAATGAGTTTACTCCCTGCTTACTTTCTTTGTATACATTCGACTATACGGGCCGAGTCCGGGATTTACGGGAAATCGCGGGTTTTCGGTTGCCGGCGATTAAACTGCTTTCATTCGGCGTCTCATCAAAATGAAAATATTTTTGAAAACTACAAGTCTCATGGGTTTTAGTGGTGAAAAAATAATTTTAAAAATCGTTCGGGAAATGAGTTTACTCCCTGCTTACTTTCTTTGTATACATTCGACTATACGGGATTTACGGGAAATCGCGGGTTTTCGGTTGCCGGCGATTAAACTGCTTTCATTCGGCGTCTCATCAAAAATGAAAATATTTTTGAAAACTACAAGTCTCATGGGTTTTAGTGGTGAAAAAATAATTTTAAAAATCGTTCGGGAAATGAGTTTACTCCCTGCTTACTTTCTTTGTATACATTCGACTATACGGGATTTACGGGAAATCGCGGGTTTTCGGTTGCCGGATTAAACTGCTTTCATTCGGCGTCTCATCAAAATGAAAATATTTTTGAAAACTACAAGTCTCATGGGTTTTAGTGGTGAAAAAATAATTTTAAAAATCGTTCGGGAAATGAGTTTACTCCCTGCTTACTTTCTTTGTATACATTCGACTATACGGGATTTACGGGAAATCGCGGGCTTTCGGTAGCCGGCGATTAAACTGCTTTCATGCGGCGTCTCATCAAAAATGAAAATATTTTTGAAAACTACAAGTCTCATGGGTTTTAGTGGTGAAAAAATAATTTTAAAAATCGTTCGGGAAATGAGTTTACTCCCTGCTTACTTTCTTTGTATACATTCGACTATACGGGAGTTTTACGGGAAATCGCGGGTTTTCGGTTGCCGGCGATTAAACTGCTTTCATTCGGCGTCTCATCAAAATGAAAATATTTTTGAAAACTACAAGTCTCATGGGTTTTAGTGGTGAAAAAATAATTTTAAAAATCGTTCGGGAAATGAGTTTACTCCCTGCTTACTTTCTTTGTATACATTCGACTATACGGGCCGAGTCCGGGATTTACGGGAAATCGCGGGTTTTCGGTTGCCGGCGATTAAACTGCTTTCATTCGGCGTCTCATCAAAATGAAAATATTTTTGAAAACTACAAGTCTCATGGGTTTTAGTGGTGAAAAAATAATTTTAAAAATCGTTCGGGAAATGAGTTTACTCCCTGCTTACTTTCTTTGTATACATTCGACTATACGGGCCGAGTCCGGGATTTACGGGAAATCGCGGGTTTTCGGTTGCCGGCGATTAAACTGCTTTCATTCGGCGTCTCATCAAATGAAAATATTTTTGAAAACTACAAGTCTCATGGGTTTTAGTGGTGAAAAAATAATTTTAAAAATCGTTCGGGAAATGAGTTTACTCCCTGCTTACTTTCTTTGTATACATTCGACTATACGGGATTTACGGGAAATCGCGGGTTTTCGGTTGCCGGCGATTAAACTGCTTTCATTCGGCGTCTCATCAAAATGAAAATATTTTTGAAAACTACAAGTCTCATGGGTTTTAGTGGTGAAAAAATAATTTTAAAAATCGTTCGGGAAATGAGTTTACTCCCTGCTTACTTTCTTTGTATACATTCGACTATACGGGATTTACGGGAAATCGCGGGTTTTCGGTTGCCGGCGATTAAACTGCTTTCATTCGGCGTCTCATCAAAATGAAAATATTTTTGAAAACTACAAGTCTCATGGGTTTTAGTGGTGAAAAAATAATTTTAAAAATCGTTCGGGAAATGAGTTTACTCCCTGCTTACTTTCTTTGTATACATTCGACTATACGGGCCGAGTCCGGGATTTACGGGAAATCGCGGGTTTTCGGTTGCCGGCGATTAAACTGCTTTCATTCGGCGTCTCATCAAAATGAAAATATTTTTGAAAACTACAAGTCTCATGGGTTTTAGTGGTGAAAAAATAATTTTAAAAATCGTTCGGGAAATGAGTTTACTCCCTGCTTACTTTCTTTGTATACATTCGACTATACGGGATTTACGGGAAATCGCGGGTTTTCGGTTGCCGGCGATTAAACTGCTTTCATTCGGCGTCTCATCAAAATGAAAATATTTTTGAAAACTACAAGTCTCATGGGTTTTAGTGGTGAAAAAATAATTTTAAAAATCGTTCGGGAAATGAGTTTACTCCCTGCTTACTTTCTTTGTATACATTCGACTATACGGGATTTACGGGAAATCGCGGGTTTTCGGTTGCCGGCGATTAAACTGCTTTCATTCGGCGTCTCATCAAAATGAAAATATTTTTGAAAACTACAAGTCTCATGGGTTTTAGTGGTGAAAAAAAATTTTAAAAATCGTTCGGGAAATGAGTTTACTCCCTGCTTACTTTCTTTGTATACATTCGACTATACGGGATTTACGGGAAATCGCGGGTTTTCGGTTGCCGGCGATTAAACTGCTTTCATTCGGCGTCTCATCAAAATGAAAAATTTTTGAAAACTACAAGTCTCATGGGTTTTAGTGGTGAAAAAAAATTTTAAAAATCGTTCGGGAAATGAGTTTACTCCCTGCTTACTTTCTTTGTATACATTCGACTATACGGGCCGAGTCCGGGATTTACGGGAAATCGCGGGTTTTCGGTTGCCGGCGATTAAACTGCTTTCATTCGGCGTCTCATCAAAATGAAAATATTTTTGAAAACTACAAGTCTCATGGGTTTTAGTGGTGAAAAAATAATTTTAAAAATCGTTCGGGAAATGAGTTTACTCCCTGCTTACTTTCTTTGTATACATTCGACTATACGGGCCGAGTCCGGGATTTACGGGAAATCGCGGGTTTTCGGTTGCCGGCGATTAAACTGCTTTCATTCGGCGTCTCATCAAAAATGAAAATATTTTTGAAAACTACAAGTCTCATGGGTTTTAGTGGTGAAAAAATAATTTTAAAAATCGTTCGGGAAATGAGTTTACTCCCTGCTTACTTTCTTTGTATACATTCGACTATACGGGAGTTTACGGGAAATCGCGGGTTTTCGGTTGCCGGCGATTAAACTGCTTTCATTCGGCGTCTCATCAAAAATGAAAATATTTTTGAAAACTACAAGTCTCATGGGTTTTAGTGGTGAAAAAATAATTTTAAAAATCGTTCGGGAAATGAGTTTACTCCCTGCTTACTTTCTTTGTATACATTCGACTATACGGGATTTACGGGAAATCGCGGGTTTTCGGTTGCCGGCGATTAAACTGCTTTCATTCGGCGTCTCATCAAAATGAAAATATTTTTGAAAACTACAAGTCTCATGGGTTTTAGTGGTGAAAAAATAATTTTAAAAATCGTTCGGGAAATGAGTTTACTCCCTGCTTACTTTCTTTGTATACATTCGACTATACGGGCCGAGTCCGGGATTTACGGGAAATCGCGGGTTTTCGGTTGCCGGCGATTAAACTGCTTTCATTCGGCGTCTCATCAAAATGAAAATATTTTTGAAAACTACAAATCTCATGGGTTTTAGTGGTGAAAAAATAATTTTAAAAATCGTTCGGGAAATGAGTTTACTCCCTGCTTACTTTCCTTGTATACATTCGACTATACGGGACGAGTCCGGGATTTACGGGAAATCGCGGGTTTTCGGTTGCCGGCGATTAAACTGCTTTCATTCGGGGTCTCATCAGAAATGAAAATATTTTTGAAAACTAAAAGTCTCATGGGTTTTAGTGGTGAAAAATTAATTTTAAAAATCGTTCGGGAAATGAGTTTACTCCCTGCTTACTTTCTTTGTATACATTCGACTATACGGGATTTACGGGAAATCGCGGGTTTTCGGTTGCCGGCGATTAAACTGCTTTCATTCGGCGTCTCATCAAAATGAAAATATTTTTGAAAACTACAAGTCTCATGGGTTTTAGTGGTGAAAAAATAATTTTAAAAATCGTTCGGGAAATGAGTTTACTCCCTGCTTACTTTCTTTGTATACATTCGACTATACGGGATTTACGGGAATTCGCGGGTTTTCGGTTGCCGGCGATTAAACTGCTTTCATTCGGCATATCATCAAAAATGAAAATATTTTTGAAAACTACAAGTCTCATGGGTTTTAGTGGTGAAAAAATAATTTTAAAAATCGTTGGGGAAATGAGTTTACTCCCTGCTTACTTTCTTTGTATACATTCGACTATACGGGATTTACGGGAAATCGCGGGTTTTCGGTTGCCGGCGATTAAACTGCTTTCATTCGGCGTCTCATCAAAAATGAAAATATTTTTGAAAACTACAAGTCTCATGGGTTTTAGTGGTGAAAAAATAATTTTAAAAATCGTTCGGGAAATGAGTTTACTCCCTGCTTACTTTCTTTGTATACATTCGACTATACGGGATTTACGGGAAATCGCGGGTTTTCGGTTGCCGGCGATTAAACTGCTTTCATTCGGCGTCTCATCAAAATGAAAATATTTTTGAAAACTACAAGTCTCATGGGTTTTAGTGGTGAAAAAATAATTTTAAAAATCGTTCGGGAAATGAGTTTACTCCCTGCTTACTTTCTTTGTATACATTCGACTATACGGGCCGAGTCCGGGATTTACGGGAAATCGCGGGTTTTCGGTTGCCGGCGATTAAACTGCTTTCATTCGGCGTCTCATCAAAATGAAAATATTTTTGAAAACTACAAGTCTCATGGGTTTTAGTGGTGAAAAAATAATTTTAAAAATCGTTCGGGAAATGAGTTTACTCCCTGCTTACTTTCTTTGTATACATTCGACTATACGGGCCGATCCGGGATTTACGGGAAATCGCGGGTTTTCGGTTGCCGGCGATTAAACTGCTTTCATTCGGCGTCTCATCAAAATGAAAATATTTTTGAAAACTACAAGTCTCATGGGTTTTAGTGGTGAAAAAATAATTTTAAAAATCGTTCGGGAAATGAGTTTACTCCCTGCTTACTTTCTTTGTATACATTCGACTATACGGGATTTTACGGGAAATCGCGGGTTTTCGGTTGCCGGCGATTAAACTGCTTTCATTCGGCGTCTCATCAAAATGAAAATATTTTTGAAAACTACAAGTCTCATGGGTTTTAGTGGTGAAAAAATAATTTTAAAAATCGTTCGGGAAATGAGTTTACTCCCTGCTTACTTTCTTTGTATACATTCGACTATACGGGAGTTTACGGGAAATCGCGGGTTTTCGGTTGCCGGCGATTAAACTGCTTTCATTCGGCGTCTCATCAAAATGAAAATATTTTTGAAAACTACAAGTCTCATGGGTTTTAGTGGTGAAAAAATAATTTTAAAAATCGTTCGGGAAATGAGTTTACTCCCTGCTTACTTTCTTTGTATACATTCGACTATACGGGAGTCCGGATTTACGGGAAATCGCGGGTTTTCGGTTGCCGGCGATTAAACTGCTTTCATTCGGCGTCTCATCAAAATGAAAATATTTTTGAAAACTACAAGTCTCATGGGTTTTAGTGGTGAAAAAATAATTTTAAAAATCGTTCGGGAAATGAGTTTACTCCCTGCTTACTTTCTTTGTATACATTCGACTATACGGGATTTACGGGAAATCGCGGGTTTTCGGTTGCCGGCGATTAAACTGCTTTCATTCGGCGTCTCATCAAAAATGAAAATATTTTTGAAAACTACAAGTCTCATGGGTTTTAGTGGTGAAAAAATAATTTTAAAAATCGTTCGGGAAATGAGTTTACTCCCTGCTTACTTTCTTTGTATACATTCGACTATACGGGCCGAGTCCGGGATTTACGGGAAATCGCGGGTTTTCGGTTGCCGGCGATTAAACTGCTTTCATTCGGCGTCTCATCAGAAATGAAAATATTTTTGAAAACTACAAGTCTCATGGGTTTTAGTGGTGAAAAAATAATTTTAAAAATCGTTCGGGAAATGAGTTTACTCCCTGCTTACTTTCTTTGTATACATTCGACTATACGGGCCGAGTCCGGGATTTACGGGAAATCGCGGGTTTTCGGTTGCCGGCGATTAAACTGCTTTCATTCGGCGTCTCATCAGAAATGAAAATATTTTTGAAAACTACAAGTCTCATGGGTTTTAGTGGTGAAAAAATAATTTTAAAAATCGTTCGGGAAATGAGTTTACTCCCTGCTTACTTTCTTTGTATACATTCGACTATACGGGCCGAGTCCGGGATTTACGGGAAATCGCGGGTTTTCGGTTGCCGGCGATTAAACTGCTTTCATTCGGCGTCTCATCAAAAATGAAAATATTTTTGAAAACTACAAGTCTCATGGGTTTTAGTGGTGAAAAAAAATTTTAAAAATCGTTCGGGAAATGAGTTTACTCCCTGCTTACTTTCTTTGTATACATTCGACTATACGGGCCGAGTCCGGGATTTACGGGAAATCGCGGGTTTTCGGTTGCCGGCGATTAAACTGCTTTCATTCGGCGTCTCATCAGAAATGAAAATATTTTTGAAAACTACAAGTCTCATGGGTTTTAGTGGTGAAAAAATAATTTTAAAAATCGTTCGGGAAATGAGTTTACTCCCTGCTTACTTTCTTTGTATACATTCGACTATACGGGCCGAGTCCGGGATTTACGGGAAATCGCGGGTTTTCGGTTGCCGGCGATTAAACTGCTTTCATTCGGCGTCTCATCAGAAATGAAAATATTTTTGAAAACTACAAGTCTCATGGGTTTTAGTGGTGAAAAAATAATTTTAAAAATCGTTCGGGAAATGAGTTTACTCCTTGCTTACTTTCTTTGTATACATTCGACTATACGGGATTTACGGGAAATCGCGGGATTTCGGTTGCCGGCGATTAAACTGCTTTCATTCGGCGTCTCATCAAAATGAAAATATTTTTGAAAACTACAAGTCTCATGGGTTTTAGTGGTGAAAAAATAATTTTAAAAATCGTTCGGGAAATGAGTTTACTCCCTGCTTACTTTCTTTGTATACATTCGACTATACGGGATTTACGGGAAATCGCGGGTTTTCGGTTGCCGGCGATTAAACTGCTTTCATTCGGCGTCTCATCAAAAATGAAAATATTTTTGAAAACTACAAGTCTCATGGGTTTTAGTGGTGAAAAAATAAT
>JASGCC010005520.1:0-15684 GCA_030067915.1 Hydractinia echinata
TAGAAGTTTTTTTCCCTCCAAAACGACTACGATCTTGCTGCATAAACGCGCCACGTCCAAAAGAAATGGATTAGGAGCGTTAGACTAAGAAATCGCGATGTAGTTACTTTGCTAATTAACGTTTTCATATGAAAAATATGTCTGAAATTACCCCGCCTATTGCCTACGTTGGAACTTTTACCACAAATTTTAAAGCTCAGGGTTGCCGTAATGAATCGATAGAGCTTGAAAAGAGCTTTCAAACGCACACAAACACGACCCATTTCCGACGATCCAGTCAAGAAATACGACTTTAAAGTTTGAACAATTTTCGATATAAGGTCATAATAAATCGTAGATATCTGCCCGTACGTCTGTCTACGACCATACCACGATGAACACACCTGTTCTCGTCCGATCACGGAAGTTAAGCATCGTCGGGCCGGGATAGTACTTGGATGGGGGACCGCCTGGGAACTCCCGGTGTCGTAGGCTATTGAGTTTTTCATGTTACATTTTTTATCACTACGACTGTGACGTATCTTTTTTACAAAACAGGCGCTGAGTAAATCAAGTAAGGGACATGATTAGAAGTTTTTTTCCCTCCAAAACGACTACGATCTTGCTGCAATAAACGCGCCACGTCCCAAAAGAATGGATTAGGAGCGTTAGACTAAGAAAATCGCGATGTAGTTACTTTGCTAATTAACGTTTTCATATGAAAAATATGTCTGAAATTACCCTAGCTTGCCTACGTTGGAACTTTTTACCACAAATTTTAAAGCTCAGGGTTGCCGTAATGAATCGATAGAGCTTGAAAAGAGCTTTCAAACGCACACAAACACGACCCATTTCCGACGATCCAGTCAAGAAATACGACCTTTAAAGTTTGAACAATTTTCGATATAAGGTCATAATAAATCGTAGATATCTGCCCGTACGTCTGTCTACGACCATACCACGATGAACACACCTGTTCTCGTCCGATCACGGAAGTTAAGCATCGTCGGGCCGGGATAGTACTTGGATGGGGGACCGCCTGGGAACTCCCGGTGTCGTAGGCTATTGAGTTTTTCATGTTACATTTTTTATCACTACGACTGTGACGTATCCTTTTTACAAAACAGGCGCTGAGTAAATCAAGTAAGGGACATGATTAGAAGTTTTTTTCCCTCCAAAACGACTACGATCTTGCTGCAATAAACGCGCCACGTCCCAAAAGAATGGATTAGGAGCGTTAGACTAAGAAAATCGCGATGTAGTTATTTTGCTAATTAACGTTTTCATATGAAAAATATGTCTGAAATTACCCTAGCTTGCCTACGTTGGAACTTTTTACCACAAATTTTAAAGCTCAGGGTTGCCGTAATGAATCGATAGAGCTTGAAAAGAGCTTTCAAACGCACACAAACACGACCCATTTCCGACGATCCAGTCAAGAAATACGACTTTAAAATTTGAACAATTTTCGATATAAGGTCATAATAAATCGTAGATATCTGCCGCGTACGTCTGTCTACGACCATACCACGATGAACACACCTGTTCTCGTCCGATCACGGAAGTTAAGCATCGTCGGGCCGGGATAGTACTTGGATGGGGGACCGCCTGGGAACTCCCGGTGTCGTAGGCTATTGAGTTTTTCATGTTACATTTTTTATCACTACGACTGTGACGTATCCTTTTACAAAACAGGCGCTGAGTAAATCAAGTAAGGGACATGATTAGAAGTTTTTTTCCCTCCAAAACGACTACGATCTTGCTGCAATAAACGCGCCACGTCCCAAAAGAATGGATTAGGAGCGTTAGACTAAGAAAATCGCGATGTAGTTACTTTGCTAATTAACGTTTTAAGCATCGTCGGGCCGGGATAGTACTTGGATGGGGGACCGCCTGGGAACTCCCGGTGTCGTAGGCTATTGAGTTTTTCATGTTACATTTTTTATCACTACGACTGTGACGTATCTTTTTTACAAAACAGGCGCTGAGTAAATCAAGTAAGGGACATGATTAGAAGTTTTTTTCCCTCCAAAACGACTTCGATCTTGCTGCAATAAACGCGCCACGTCCCAAAAGATTGGATTAGGAGCGTTAGACTAAGAAAATCGCGATGTAGTTGCTTTGCTAATTAACGTTTTCATATGAAAAATATGTCTGAAATTACCCTAGCTTGCCTACGTTGGAACTTTTTACCACAAATTTTAAAGCTCAGGGTTGCCGTAATGAATCGATAGAGCTTGAAAAGAGCTTTCAAACGCACACAAACACGACCCATTTCCGACGATCCAGTCAAGAAATACGACCTTTAAAGTTTGAACAATTTTCGATATAAGGTCATAATAAATCGTAGATATCTGCCCGTACGTCTGTCTACGACCATACCACGATGAACACACCTGTTCTCGTCCGATCACGGAAGTTAAGCATCGTCGGGCCGGGATAGTACTTGGATGGGGGACCGCCTGGGAACTCCCGGTGTCGTAGGCTATTGAGTTTTTCATGTTACATTTTTATCACTACGACTGTGACGTATCTTTTTTACAAAACAGGCGCTGAGTAAATCAAGTAAGGGACATGATTAGAAGTTTTTTTCCCTCCAAAACGACTTCGATCTTGCTGCAATAAACGCGCCACGTCCCAAAAGATTGGATTAGGAGCGTTAGACTAAGAAAATCGCGATGTAGTTGCTTTGCTAATTAACGTTTTCATATGAAAAATATGTCTGAAATTACCCTAGCTTGCCTACGTTGGAACTTTTTACCACAAATTTTAAAGCTCAGGGTTGCCGTAATGAATCGATAGAGCTTGAAAAGAGCTTTCAAACGCACACAAACACGACCCATTTCCGACGATCCAGTCAAGAAATACGACCTTTAAAGTTTGAACAATTTTCGATATAAGGTCATAATAAATCGTAGATATCTGCCCGTACGTCTGTCTACGACCATACCACGATGAACACACCTGTTCTCGTCCGATCACGGAAGTTAAGCATCGTCGGGCCGGGATAGTACTTGGATGGGGGACCGCCTGGGAACTCCCGGTGTCGTAGGCTATTGAGTTTTTCATGTTACATTTTTTATCACTACGACTGTGACGTATCTTTTTTACAAAACAGGCGCTGAGTAAATCAAGTAAGGGACATGATTAGAAGTTTTTTTCCCTCCAAAACGACTTCGATCTTGCTGCAATAAACGCGCCACGTCCCAAAAGATTGGATTAGGAGCGTTAGACTAAGAAAATCGCGATGTAGTTGCTTTGCTAATTAACGTTTTCATATGAAAAATATGTCTGAAATTACCCTAGCTTGCCTACGTTGGAACTTTTTACCACAAATTTTAAAGCTCAGGGTTGCCGTAATGAATCGATAGAGCTTGAAAAGAGCTTTCAAACGCACACAAACACGACCCATTTCCGACGATCCAGTCAAGAAATACGACCTTTAAAGTTTGAACAATTTTCGATATAAGGTCATAATAAATCGTAGATATCTGCCCGTACGGCTGTCTACGACCATACCACGATGAACACACCTGTTCTCGTCCGATCACGGAAGTTAAGCATCGTCGGGCCGGGATAGTACTTGGATGGGGGACCGCCTGGGAACTCCCGGTGTCGTAGGCTATTGAGTTTTTCATGTTACATTTTTTATCACTACGACTGTGACGTATCTTTTTTACAAAACAGGCGCTGAGTAAATCAAGTAAGGGACATGATTAGAAGTTTTTTTCCCTCCAAAACGACTTCGATCTTGCTGCAATAAACGCGCCACGTCCCAAAAGATTGGATTAGGAGCGTTAGACTAAGAAAATCGCGATGTAGTTGCTTTGCTAATTAACGTTTTCATATGAAAAATATGTCTGAAATTACCCTAGCTTGCCTACGTTGGAACTTTTTACCACAAATTTTAAAGCTCAGGGTTGCCGTAATGAATCGATAGAGCTTGAAAAGAGCTTTCAAACGCACACAAACACGACCCATTTCCGACGATCCAGTCAAGAAATACGACCTTTAAAGTTTGAACAATTTTCGATATAAGGTCATAATAAATCGTAGATATCTGCCCGTACGGCTGTCTACGACCATACCACGATGAACACACCTGTTCTCGTCCGATCACGGAAGTTAAGCATCGTCGGGCCGGGATAGTACTTGGATGGGGGACCGCCTGGGAACTCCCGGTGTCGTAGGCTATTGAGTTTTTCATGTTACATTTTTTATCACTACGACTGTGACGTATCTTTTTTACAAAACAGGCGCTGAGTAAATCAAGTAAGGGACATGATTAGAAGTTTTTTTCCCTCCAAAACGACTTCGATCTTGCTGCAATAAACGCGCCACGTCCCAAAAGATTGGATTAGGAGCGTTAGACTAAGAAAATCGCGATGTAGTTGCTTTGCTAATTAACGTTTTCATATGAAAAATATGTCTGAAATTACCCTAGCTTGCCTACGTTGGAACTTTTTACCACAAATTTTAAAGCTCAGGGTTGCCGTAATGAATCGATAGAGCTTGAAAAGAGCTTTCAAACGCACACAAACACGACCCATTTCCGACGATCCAGTCAAGAAATACGACCTTTAAAGTTTGAACAATTTTCGATATAAGGTCATAATAAATCGTAGATATCTGCCCGTACGTCTGTCTACGACCATACCACGATGAACACACCTGTTCTCGTCCGATCACGGAAGTTAAGCATCGTCGGGCCGGGATAGTACTTGGATGGGGGACCGCCTGGGAACTCCCGGTGTCGTAGGCTATTGAGTTTTTCATGTTACATTTTTTATCACTACGACTGTGACGTATCTTTTTTACAAAACAGGCGCTGAGTAAATCAAGTAAGGGACATGATTAGAAGTTTTTTTCCCTCCAAAACGACTTCGATCTTGCTGCAATAAACGCGCCACGTCCCAAAAGATGGATTAGGAGCGTTAGACTAAGAAAATCGCGATGTAGTTGCTTTGCTAATTAACGTTTTCATATGAAAAATATGTCTGAAATTACCCTAGCTTGCCTACGTTGGAACTTTTTACCACAAATTTTAAAGCTCAGGGTTGCCGTAATGAATCGATAGAGCTTGAAAAGAGCTTTCAAACGCACACAAACACGACCCATTTCCGACGATCCAGTCAAGAAATACGACCTTTAAAGTTTGAACAATTTTCGATATAAGGTCATAATAAATCGTAGATATCTGCCCGTACGTCTGTCTACGACCATACCACGATGAACACACCTGTTCTCGTCCGATCACGGAAGTTAAGCATCGTCGGGCCGGGATAGTACTTGGATGGGGGACCGCCTGGGAACTCCCGGTGTCGTAGGCTATTGAGTTTTTCATGTTACATTTTTTATCACTACGACTGTGACGTATCTTTTTTACAAAACAGGCGCTGAGTAAATCAAGTAAGGGACATGATTAGAAGTTTTTTTCCCTCCAAAACGACTTCGATCTTGCTGCAATAAACGCGCCACGTCCCAAAAGATTGGATTAGGAGCGTTAGACTAAGAAAATCGCGATGTAGTTGCTTTGCTAATTAACGTTTTCATATGAAAAATATGTCTGAAATTACCCTAGCTTGCCTACGTTGGAACTTTTTACCACAAATTTTAAAGCTCAGGGTTGCCGTAATGAATCGATAGAGCTTGAAAAGAGCTTTCAAACGCACACAAACACGACCCATTTCCGACGATCCAGTCAAGAAATACGACCTTTAAAGTTTGAACAATTTTCGATATAAGGTCATAATAAATCGTAGATATCTGCCCGTACGTCTGTCTACGACCATACCACGATGAACACACCTGTTCTCGTCCGATCACGGAAGTTAAGCATCGTCGGGCCGGGATAGTACTTGGATGGGGGACCGCCTGGGAACTCCCGGTGTCGTAGGCTATTGAGTTTTTCATGTTACATTTTTTATCACTACGACTGTGACGTATCTTTTTTACAAAACAGGCGCTGAGTAAATCAAGTAAGGGACATGATTAGAAGTTTTTTTCCCTCCAAAACGACTTCGATCTTGCTGCAATAAACGCGCCACGTCCCAAAAGATGGATTAGGAGCGTTAGACTAAGAAAATCGCGATGTAGTTGCTTTGCTAATTAACGTTTTCATATGAAAAATATGTCTGAAATTACCCTAGCTTGCCTACGTTGGAACTTTTTACCACAAATTTTAAAGCTCAGGGTTGCCGTAATGAATCGATAGAGCTTGAAAAGAGCTTTCAAACGCACACAAACACGACCCATTTCCGACGATCCAGTCAAGAAATACGACCTTTAAAGTTTGAACAATTTTCGATATAAGGTCATAATAAATCGTAGATATCTGCCCGTACGTCTGTCTACGACCATACCACGATGAACACACCTGTTCTCGTCCGATCACGGAAGTTAAGCATCGTCGGGCCGGGATAGTACTTGGATGGGGGACCGCCTGGGAACTCCCGGTGTCGTAGGCTATTGAGTTTTTCATGTTACATTTTTTATCACTACGACTGTGACGTATCTTTTTTACAAAACAGGCGCTGAGTAAATCAAGTAAGGGACATGATTAGAAGTTTTTTCCCTCCAAAACGACTTCGATCTTGCTGCAATAAACGCGCCACGTCCCAAAAGATTGGATTAGGAGCGTTAGACTAAGAAAATCGCGATGTAGTTGCTTTGCTAATTAACGTTTTCATATGAAAAATATGTCTGAAATTACCCTAGCTTGCCTACGTTGGAACTTTTTACCACAAATTTTAAAGCTCAGGGTTGCCGTAATGAATCGATAGAGCTTGAAAAGAGCTTTCAAACGCACACAAACACGACCCATTTCCGACGATCCAGTCAAGAAATACGACCTTTAAAGTTTGAACAATTTTCGATATAAGGTCATAATAAATCGTAGATATCTGCCCGTACGTCTGTCTACGACCATACCACGATGAACACACCTGTTCTCGTCCGATCACGGAAGTTAAGCATCGTCGGGCCGGGATAGTACTTGGATGGGGGACCGCCTGGGAACTCCCGGTGTCGTAGGCTATTGAGTTTTTCATGTTACATTTTTTATCACTACGACTGTGACGTATCTTTTTTACAAAACAGGCGCTGAGTAAATCAAGTAAGGGACATGATTAGAAGTTTTTTTCCCTCCAAAACGACTTCGATCTTGCTGCAATAAACGCGCCACGTCCCAAAAGATTGGATTAGGAGCGTTAGACTAAGAAAATCGCGATGTAGTTGCTTTGCTAATTAACGTTTTCATATGAAAAATATGTCTGAAATTACCCTAGCTTGCCTACGTTGGAACTTTTTACCACAAATTTTAAAGCTCAGGGTTGCCGTAATGAATCGATAGAGCTTGAAAAGAGCTTTCAAACGCACACAAACACGACCCATTTCCGACGATCCAGTCAAGAAATACGACCTTTAAAGTTTGAACAATTTTCGATATAAGGTCATAATAAATCGTAGATATCTGCCCGTACGTCTGTCTACGACCATACCACGATGAACACACCTGTTCTCGTCCGATCACGGAAGTTAAGCATCGTCGGGCCGGGATAGTACTTGGATGGGGGACCGCCTGGGAACTCCCGGTGTCGTAGGCTATTGAGTTTTTCATGTTACATTTTTTATCACTACGACTGTGACGTATCTTTTTTACAAAACAGGCGCTGAGTAAATCAAGTAAGGGACATGATTAGAAGTTTTTTTCCCTCCAAAACGACTTCGATCTTGCTGCAATAAACGCGCCACGTCCCAAAAGATGGATTAGGAGCGTTAGACTAAGAAAATCGCGATGTAGTTGCTTTGCTAATTAACGTTTTCATATGAAAAATATGTCTGAAATTACCCTAGCTTGCCTACGTTGGAACTTTTTACCACAAATTTTAAAGCTCAGGGTTGCCGTAATGAATCGATAGAGCTTGAAAAGAGCTTTCAAACGCACACAAACACGACCCATTTCCGACGATCCAGTCAAGAAATACGACCTTTAAAGTTTGAACATTTTCGATATAAGGTCATAATAAATCGTAGATATCTGCCCGTACGTCTGTCTACGACCATACCACGATGAACACACCTGTTCTCGTCCGATCACGGAAGTTAAGCATCGTCGGGCCGGGATAGTACTTGGATGGGGGACCGCCTGGGAACTCCCGGTGTCGTAGGCTATTGAGTTTTTCATGTTACATTTTTTATCACTACGACTGTGACGTATCTTTTTTACAAAACAGGCGCTGAGTAAATCAAGTAAGGGACATGATTAGAAGTTTTTTTCCCTCCAAAACGACTTCTCGGCGACGTTAAGGTGCATTCTACGGCTCCAGGTTTTTTTGACTCGCCAAAGTTAAGGCATATGTTTGGCGAGTAAATTTATAACGCGCTATCTGGTCTGCAATTTTTTCGTGGCTAGGAATAATGGCCGTGATATTTCTTCAGAAAATCTAATTTCAAACAAAGGTTTGAGAAAGGTTAAATTAAATTATGATGTTAGTTTTAGCGCTAGTAGTGATTACTAATTATATATATATCTACCCTAATGTATTGATGAAGCTTCTAGAGCTAGCTAGCTACATAAAGTCTAAGCAAGTTTTGAGGCATATGGCTTTATCGTCCTGGTTCGCAGGAGTCTCAGTGTAATTTTTCTTACTACGTGGGGAATTTGGAAGAGTAGATAATTTGTTTTTAAGGTCTGTAAAAAAGCTAGCTATATATATTATATAATTGGCTCAGGCAAGTTAAGAAACTTTGTGTAAACATAGTGATTAAGAATTTAAATTACTGCTTACATAGTGTTAACTTTGCATAAAAAATTGTATTTTCAAATATAAACTTATTATTTTTAACTTGAAAATGCCTACGATCCTTCTAGAATTTATTTTACAGGTGTTCTTATCATTATCAGCAATCGTGCTTTGAAATTTTGCAAGTATATATTTATGTACTTTCCTAATCACCAAAAGTTAGCACCTAACTTTAGAATACGTACGAAAATTTTTTTTAATTGGAATTAAACTGCAACACAGACATACCCACTTATATACTGTATCTGCATTTCTATGTTGCCGTCTTGATGAGATGCTCCAAAATTTCTCCTTTTTTAAAAGTGCGTATCTGCATATATGCGTTGCAGCATTTAGGGGCCGTCAACAAACAATTTCCGTCTCCGTTAACGGCAAATTGGGTGTGGGGGGAGGGAGTAATGCATCATCCGTTAAAAATATAAAAATGGAGACGAATTTTACTTTCTCATCATCCCTTAAAAATATAAAAATGGAGACGAATTTTACTTTCTCACCTTTTTTATTTCTTTTTGGGAAAATGAAAAAAATTCAACAAATTAGAAAATGTTTCCACAGTAAAAATCCGCCATAATCTAGAATTGGTTGTTAAAAAAATGGATCTCGTGTTCGTATAAGTCTACACAAAGATTGTTCCATAAAGCGAAAACTAACGTAGGGGAAATGGGGTTGCCGTTAAGGGGCAGGGGTGGTCCGAGTCTAGCGGCCAATTTGCCGTTAACGGAGATCAAAACTGTTTGTCGACGGCCCTTTATATGATGATAACAAACTGTTGTTCTTTCAAAGAAGAAAAATAGCTAAATATACTTTAAAAAAATAAAACTGCAATGCAGATGTGTACCCACTCACCATATCTACATTGCAGCTTTTATATGATGCTCAAAAATTCTTGTTCCTTATTATTCCATACTTGAGTATCTGTGTTACATATTTAAATTATAATTCTAGGCATGTATTCTATGTAATTACATCACTATATATGTCAATATGAAGGTATCTACACATTTGGCAATTTCTGTGTGAACTGTTTAAATTTGGTATTGTTTATATAGTATGTCAACGTGATAAAAGTGTTTTTGTGAGATGAAACTTTTCTTAGAAATTTAGAGAAGAAAATATTTTGGATGTTTACCATTGCAATAAAAGATTGGTAAATTATTTTAACAGATTTGTAGTACATTTAGTTGCGAAATTGCAACATTACGTTCTTAATATATGTAAAAAAGCCTTGATCGTCTAACGTAAGACACCTTTGTAGGAAATCCAGGTTCAAGTCCTGGTCAAGGCAATTATTCTGTTATCTTCAGCTTGCCAACTATATTATATATTGCTATTTTCCTGGTTTTTTTTTCTTTTACAGTAATAGAACTATATAATTTGTTTGTCATTATCTTTATAACTAAGCAGATGTATATATATTTGAAAAATATTGTATGTACTGTACAAAATAATAAATTTTAGTGTGTGTTAGTATAAACTCTTGAGCAATAAAATTTCTAAGTCTAAAAACAGTACTAACAAAATTGTGAAAGCTAGGCTGTTAAAGGTTTGGTTATGAAAATTTGTCCTTGAATGGGATTCTTTACACTGCAATTTTTTTATGGGATAAAAAAAATTCTTGATACACCTTAACGCATGTTTTTCAATTTGTTTTATATATATTGTAAAATAAAATTAGTCGTAAATGAAGGCTAAGCACAGTCAGCATCTGTTATCTATTCGTTTAGCATTCACAGTAAGGTTTCCTATAATTCTCATTTGTTCCAAAAAAGTGGATAACTGTAACATCAAATTGTCTTGACCAGGATGTGAGCCTGGATTTCCTTCAATGTAGGTGTCTTACATTAGACGACCAAGACTGTTTACAAATTTAGTAAAATATATTACCTCTTTAGGTTGAAATTATTTTGGTCCTAAAATTTTGAGTATTTTTTCCTTTTTTTATAATGACACACTCTTGTGATCTAAAATTCAGGTGAAAATACAAGTTTTGAAAAATCACAACAATTGATTCTGTGCAAATTTCTTTTTTGAAAGATATTTCCACATTATCCTGGGTGTTTTTTACGAAAATAGGATAATCATATTGTTTGTTCTTAATTTTGCAATTTATATACACTACTTTTAAGAATTGTCCTTGAAAAAGGTCCTGTAAACTTGACTCATGTGTATGCAGGACAATGTTATACGTATTGAGTATGTGATAATTTACCCATAAAGTTTAGTCAACATCAATCACAGGAAGTTCGATTGTTAAAACCAACTGTATATATATTTCAGAGTCAGAACTTCTCATTTCAAGCATTGAATATCCACGAAATAATTTTATGGCTTTGACGCAACCGGAGTTGGCAGGTTTCTGGAAATTAAAGCTAGATTTGCTGATAAATTATTATAGTTGTACATATGCGTGGCGCATGTGCATATACTTCTAGACGCAAACGCAATGTATTTATATATAGCAATTGTCACAGAAAAATAATGTGCGTGAAGCTGCTGAAACATCCCACCCGCGTGTTGGCTCACCCGAAACAACCAATTTTCTCATATAAGCACAATTTCCAGAAAAATATATAAGAACAAAATGAGGCTAAATTCTGAAGTCATTTTCTTACGAATAAGAACAAAATAAGAACATCAGTGACAGGACTTGCAAAAAATAAGAACAACCAGTCTCAAGTCAGATTTTACTGGTTCTTATAAAGAAAAATGTGTATGTAAATGTCAATAAAAAAATAGAAGTGACAGGACTTGCACCTGTGTCTGCACGATAAATCGGCAGCTGCTGGAACACACTTCTTTCTCTTGTATAGTCTATAACATTTTTATTGAAATTGCAGAGTTAAAGATTGTGAATTTATAGTATATATATAACCTATTTTTGCTTATATCCTTGTCTAAAGTAAATTTGTATTAAATTTACAGGAAAAATTAAAAAAGAGCTGGAATTAACGTAAAATGCAAAATAAAAGAACGTCAAAAAAAAAATAAGTTACGGGATTTATTTTTGCGAATTGGGCTCTCAGCAAGGAAATTGCGGGATTTAATTTTGCAAATGTTTATAACATGTAAAAGAAATATATACAATATTTTTTTTGCGAATCAGAGGTTTCAAGATTATGCTAAACAAAGATCAAAGGGTAACATTTGTTTTTTGCACTGTATTTTAATAATTCTAAATCTCACAAATCATCTAGAATTTCAAAAATGTTATTAAAGTTAATTAATGTATAAAAAAATGCCATTTTGCAATACTTATTTTTGTGAATGCCAGTTCACAGATATTTTTGCGGGATATATATATTTTTGCGAATAGACGAATTCCAAAAATCTTTTTTGCAGGACTTAACTTTGCGAAACGGGCCAAATTTGCAAAAATTAATCCCGCAAAAATTAATCCGGCACGAACTTATCCCGCATTAATTAATACACATAAGGTAGTCTGTTTCTTCACATGAAGGTATCGGTACGACTTTATATGAATATATGTCAATCAGAAGGTATCCATCTACACTCGATTAGTTTAAAGCCTCAACACAATGTTTCCATAGTAGAAAGAAATGGACTGAAAAAGACCTTTCCTCAGCAAGCTCGTAAACATTCAAAAAGTTCTATAAATTTGTACAGGATATCACACACAGGACACAATCACTTTTTATGTGTAGCTAGCTACCAAAACACATTAGGAAGCAAACAAACACAAAAGGAAGCATACAAATTGCAAAACATATCTGGCTAGCTAAGCATTAGAAATTAAAACTTATAATATTATTGCTAACCATATTGAAAGAGAAAGCTAGCTAGGAGAAGAGAGGAGGAGGCAAAAGACTTCATTTTATGATGGCTTCTGCAAAGTTGCAGTTTGCTTGTTTACGTGATCAACCTCTTCCCCAGGGCTTCGCCCAAGATTGTCAAAAAAGTAAACCGGCCCCGGGGACGAGATTGTCATTAGCTAGGTCTTAAAAATGACGGACCACACAATGGCGGCAAAGTTCAGGGATTTTTAAAGGTAGTGCATTGAAATGCTTCTGCCGCTGGCTGAATATTGCACACCAGTTGTAAAAATGTAGTAAAAAGTGTAGCTTAGATAATGCAGAATGGGTTTTGTTCAAGGCATAAGTGCAAAAAGTAACGAATAGCAATAAATTGTACAAAATGAATGACAAGTTGCCAAAATTGGCACAAAATATGGCAAAGATTGTCAATTTTTACTGCTTTTTATTGAAGTTGGGACTTATGTCACGTACGATTTTGTAAGATTGTCATGTTAACTTACCAATTTATGTGTTTTTTTCCCCAGTGACTCGACAAAACTTCAGCGGTTTTCGAAACCATGCTATTTTTGGTACCCCTACTTCTGGAGCTCCCTGTGGTCATACGAGAAGGAATCTGAAATTGAGGTTATCATTTTTGAAAAGAGGAGGCTTTGCTGACCAAAATATGAACGAGTTATATTTTTTCGTCGTAAAATGGTCGAGTTAATTAAACATAAAGTTCCCAATTTTTCAAAAGCTGAAAAAACGTGTAATTTACAGACCCGGCCTTAATATCGCCGAGTTCGATCTTGCTGCAATAAACGCGCCACGTCCCAAAAGATTGGATTAGGAGCGTTAGACTAAGAAAATCGCGATGTAGTTGCTTTGCTAATTAACGTTTTCATATGAAAAATATGTCTGAAATTACCCTAGCTTGCCTACGTTGGAACTTTTTACCACAAATTTTAAAGCTCAGGGTTGCCGCAATGAATCGATAGAGCTTGAAAAGAGCTTTCAAACGCACACAAACACGACCCATTTCCGACGATCCAGTCAAGAAATACGACCTTTAAAGTTTGAACCATTTTCGATATAACGTCATAATAAATCGTAGATATCTGCCCGCACGTCTGTCTACGACCATACCACGATGAACACACCTGTTCTCGTCCGATCACGGAAGTTAAGCATCGTCGGGCCGGGATAGTACTTGGATGGGGGACCGCCTGGGAACTCCCGGTGTCGTAGGCTATTGAGTTTTTCATGTTACAGTTTTTATCACTACGACTGTGACGTATCTTTTTTACAAAACAGGCGCTGAGTAAATCAAGTAAGGGACATGATTAGAAGTTTTTTTCCCTCCAAAACGACTTCGATCTTGCTGCAATAAACGCGCCACGTCCCAAAAGATTGGATTAGGAGCGTTAGACTAAGAAAATCGCGATGTAGTTGCTTTGCTAATTAACGTTTTCATATGAAAAATATGTCTGAAATTACCCTAGCTTGCCTACGTTGGAACTTTTTACCACAAATTTTAAAGCTCAGGGTTGCCGTAATGAATCGATAGAGCTTGAAAAGAGCTTACAAACGCACACAAACACGACCCATTTCCGACGATCCAGTCAAGAAATACGACCTTTAAAGTTTGAACCATTTTCGATATAACGTCATAATAAATCGTAGATATCTGCCCGCACGTCTGTCTACGACCATACCACGATGAACACACCTGTTCTCGTCCGATCACGGAAGTTAAGCATCGTCGGGCCGGGATAGTACTTGGATGGGGGACCGCCTGGGAACTCCCGGTGTCGTAGGCTATTGAGTTTTTCATGTTACAGTTTTTATCACTACGACTGTGACGTATCTTTTTTACAAAACAGGCGCTGAGTAAATCAAGTAAGGGACATGATTAGAAGTTTTTTTCCCTCCAAAACGACTTCGATCTTGCTGCAATAAACGCGCCACGTCCCAAAAGATTGGATTAGGAGCGTTAGACTAAGAAAATCGCGATGTAGTTGCTTTGCTAATTAACGTTTTCATATGAAAAATATGTCTGAAATTACCCTAGCTTGCCTACGTTGGAACTTTTTACCACAAATTTTAAAGCTCAGGGTTGCCGCAATGAATCGATAGAGCTTGAAAAGAGCTTTCAAACGCACACAAACACGACCCATTTCCGACGATCCAGTCAAGAAATACGACCTTTAAAGTTTGAACCATTTTCGATATAACGTCATAATAAATCGTAGATATCTGCCCGCACGTCTGTCTACGACCATACCACGATGAACACACCTGTTCTCGTCCGATCACGGAAGTTAAGCATCGTCGGGCCGGGAAAGTACTTGGATGGGGACCGCCTGGGAACTCCCGGTGTCGTAGGCTATTGAGTTTTTCATGTTACAGTTTTTTATCACTACGACTGTGACGTATCTTTTTTACAAAACAGGCGCTGAGTAAATCAAGTAAGGGACATGATTAGAAGTTTTTTCCCTCCAAAACGACTTCGATCTTGCTGCAATAAACGCGCCACGTCCCAAAAGATTGGATTAGGAGCGTTAGACTAAGAAAATCGCGATGTAGTTGCTTTGCTAATTAACGTTTTCATATGAAAAATATGTCTGAAATTACCCTAGCTTGCCTACGTTGGAACTTTTTACCACAAATTTTAAAGCTCAGGGTTGCCGTAATGAATCGATAGAGCTTGAAAAGAGCTTACAAACGCACACAAACACGACCCATTTCCGACGATCCAGTCAAGAAATACGACCTTTAAAGTTTGAACCATTTTCGATATAACGTCATAATAAATCGTAGATATCTGCCCGCACGTCTGTCTACGACCATACCACGATGAACACACCTGTTCTCGTCCGATCACGGAAGTTAAGCATCGTCGGGCCGGATAGTACTTGGATGGGGGACCGCCTGGGAACTCCCGGTGTCGTAGGCTATTGAGTTTTTCATGTTACAGTTTTTATCACTACGACTGTGACGTATCTTTTTTACAAAACAGGCGCTGAGTAAATCAAGTAAGGGACATGATTAGAAGTTTTTTTCCCTCCAAACGACTTCGATCTTGCTGCAATAAACGCGCCACGTCCCAAAAGAGAGATTTTTCTTAGTCTAAGCTGCCTAATCCAATC
>JASGCC010005521.1:0-15682 GCA_030067915.1 Hydractinia echinata
CCCCTCCCTCGCCTCCGCCCCGGGCGTTCCCCGGCGGTCCCCCCTCCCGTCCTCTCCCGGCCCGCCGCTGCTTCCCTTCCGTGCTCGGCCGCGCCCCGGTGTGTTCCTCGTGGTCTGGTCGTCGCCCGCCGTCCGGGCCGCTCTCTCCGCTTTCTTCTGCCCTTCTCTCGCCCTCTGTTCCCTTTCCGGTCGTCTTTCTTGCCTGGCTCGTCGGCCCTGGGTCGTGTTTGTGTGCGTTTGCCCGCTCTTTTCCCGCTCTCTCGCTTCCTTCCGGCCCCCTGCGCTTTCCCCTTTGTGGTCCCCGTTCCCCCGTCGGCCCGCTCGGGTCCTTTCCGCCCTCTTTTCCTCTGCCCCCGTTCCTTCGCCCCGTCCCTCCCTCGCGCTTTTCTTCGTCTCCCGCTCCTCCCTCTTTTGGGCCGTGGCGCGTTTCTTGCCGCCCGCTCGTGTCGTTTTGGCCGGGCCCCTTCTCCTCCTGTCCCTTCCTTGCTTTCCTCCGCGCCTGTTTTGTCCCCCGCTCCGTCCCCGTCGTCGTGCTCCCCTGTCCCCTGCCCTCCCTCGCCTCCGCCCCGGGCGTTCCCCGGCGGTCCCCCCTCCCCGTCCTCTCCGGCCCGCCGCTGCTTCCCTTCCGTGCTCGGCCGCGCCCCGGTGTGTTCCTCGTGGTCTGGTCGTCGCCCGCCGTCCGGGCCGCTCTCTCCGCTTTCTTCTGCCCTTCTCTCGCCCCTGTTCCCCTTTCCCGGTCGTCTTTCTTGCCTGGCTCGTCGGCCCTGGGTCGTGTTTGTGTGCGTTTGCCCGCTCTTTTCCCGCTCTCTCGCTTCCTTCCGGCCCCCTGCGCTTTCCCCTTTGTGGTCCCCGTTCCCCCGTCGGCCCTCGGGTCCTTTCCGCCCTCTTTTTCCTCTGCCCCGTTCCTTCGCCCGTCCTCCCTCGCGCTTTTCTTCGTCTCCCGCTCCTCCTCCCTTCTTTTGGGCCGTGCGCGTTTCTTGCCGCCCGCTCGTCGTCGTTTTGGCGGGCCCCCCTTCTCCTCCTGTCCCTTCCTTGCTTTCCTCGCGCCTGTTTTGTCCCCCCGCTCCGTCCCCGTCGTCGTGCTCCCCTGTCCCCTGCCCCCCCTCGCCTCCGCCCCCGGGCGTTCCCCGGCGGTCCCCTCCCCGTCCTCTCCCGGCCCGCCGCTGCTTCCCTTCCGTGCTCGGCCGCGCCCGGTGTGTTCCTCGTGGTCTGGTCGTCGCCCGCCGTCCGGGCCGCTCTCTCCGCTTTCTTCTGCCCTTCTCTCGCCCCTTGTTCCCCTTTCCCGGTCGTCTTTCTTGCCTGGCTCGTCGGCCCTGGGTCGTGTTTGTGTGCGTTTGCCCGCTCTTTTCCCGCTCTCTCGCTTCCTTCCGGCCCCTGCGCTTTCCCCTTTGTGGTCCCCGTTCCCCCGTCGGCCCGCTCGGGTCCTTTCCGCCCTCTTTCCTCTGCCCCCGTTCCTTCGCCCCGTCCCTCCCTCGCGCTTTTCTTCGTCTCCCGCTCCTCCTCCCTTCTTTTGGGCCGTGGCGCGTTTCTTGCCGCCCGCTCGTGTCGTTTTGGCGGGCCCCCTTCTCCTCCTGTCCCTTCCTTGCTTTCCTCCGCGCCTGTTTTGTCCCCCTCCGTCCCGTCGTCGTGCTCCCCTGTCCCCTGCCCCCTCCCTCGCCTCCGCCCCGGGCGTTCCCCGGCGGTCCCCCTCCCCGTCCTCTCCCGGCCCGCCGCTGCTTCCCTTCCGTGCTCGGCCGCGCCCCGGTGTGTTCCTCGTGGTCTGGTCGTCGCCCGCCGTCCGGGCCGCTCTCTCCGCTTTCTTCTGCCCTTCTCTCGCCCCTTGTTCCCCCTTTCCCGGTCGTCTTTCTTGCCTGGCTCGTCGGCCCTGGGTCGTGTTTGTGTGCGTTTGCCCGCTCTTTTCCCGCTCTCTCGCTTCCTTCCGGCCCCCTGCGCTTTCCCCTTTGTGGTCCCCGTTCCCCGTCGGCCCGCTCGGGTCCTTTCGCCTCTTTTTCCTCTGCCCCCGTTCCTTCGCCCCGTCCCTCCCTCGCGCTTTTCTTCGTCTCCCGCTCCTCCTCCCTTCTTTTGGGCCGTGGCGCGTTTCTTGCCGCCCGCTCGTGTCGTTTTGGCGGGCCCCCCTTCTCCTCCTGTCCCTTCCTTGCTTTCCTCCGCGCCTGTTTTGTCCCCCGCTCCGTCCCCGTCGTCGTGCTCCCCTGTCCCCTGCCCCCTCCCTCGCCTCCGCCCCCGGGCGTTCCCCGGCGGTCCCCCTCCCCGTCCTCTCCCGGCCCGCCGCTGCTTCCCTTCCGTGCTCGGCCGCGCCCCGGTGTGTTCCTCGTGGTCTGGTCGTCGCCCGCCGTCCGGGCCGCTCTCTCCGCTTTCTTCTGCCCTTCTCTCGCCCCTGGTTCCCCTTTCCCGGTCGTCTTTCTTGCCTGGCTCGTCGGCCCTGGGTCGTGTTTGTGTGCGTTTGCCCGCTCTTTTCCCGCTCTCTCGCTTCCTTCCGGCCCCCTGCGCTTTCCCTTTGTGGTCCCCGTTCCCCGTCGGCCCGCTCGGGTCCTTTCCGCCCTCTTTTTCCTCTGCCCCGTTCCTTCGCCCCGTCCCTCCCTCGCGCTTTTCTTCGTCTCCCGCTCCTCCTCCCTTCTTTTGGGCCGTGGCGCGTTTCTTGCCGCCCGCTCGTGTCGTTTTGGCGGGCCCCCCTTCTCCTCCTGTCCCTTCCTTGCTTTCCTCCGCGCCTGTTTTGTCCCCCGCTCCGTCCCCGTCGTCGTGCTCCCCTGTCCCCTGCCCTCCCTCGCCTCCGCCCCCGGGCGTTCCCCGGCGGTCCCCCTCCCCGTCCTCTCCCGGCCCGCCGCTGCTTCCCTTCCGTGCTCGGCCGCGCCCCGGTGTGTTCCTCGTGGTCTGGTCGTCGCCCGCCGTCCGGGCCGCTCTCTCCGCTTTCTTCTGCCCTTCTCTCGCCCCTGTTCCCCCTTTCCCGGTCGTCTTTCTTGCCTGGCTCGTCGGCCCTGGGTCGTGTTTGTGTGCGTTTGCCCGCTCTTTTCCCGCTCTCTCGCTTCCTTCCGGCCCCCCTGCGCTTTCCCCTTTGTGGTCCCCCGTTCCCCGTCGGCCCGCTCGGGTCCTTTCCGCCCTCTTTTTCCTCTGCCCCGTTCCTTCGCCCCGTCCCTCCCTCGCGCTTTTCTTCGTCTCCCGCTCCTCCTCCCTTCTTTTGGGCCGTGGCGCGTTTCTTGCCGCCCGCTCGTCGTCGTTTTGGCGGGCCCCCCTTCTCCTCCTGTCCCTTCCTTGCTTTCCTCCGCGCCTGTTTTGTCCCCGCTCCGTCCCCGTCGTCGTGCTCCCCCTGTCCCCTGCCCCTCCCTCGCCTCCGCCCCCGGGCGTTCCCCGGCGGTCCCCCCTCCCCGTCCTCTCCCGGCCCGCCGCTGCTTCCCTTCCGTGCTCGGCCGCGCCCCGGTGTGTTCCTCGTGGTCTGGTCGTCGCCCGCCGTCCGGGCCGCTCTCTCCGCTTTCTTCTGCCCTTCTCTCGCCCCTGGTTCCCCTTTCCCGGTCGTCTTTCTTGCCTGGCTCGTCGGCCCTGGGTCGTGTTTGTGTGCGTTTGCCCGCTCTTTTCCCGCTCTCTCGCTTCCTTCCGGCCCCCTGCGCTTTCCCCTTTGTGGTCCCCGTTCCCCCGTCGGCCCGCTCGGGTCCTTTCCGCCCTCTTTTTCCTCTGCCCCCGTTCCTTCGCCCCGTCCCTCCCTCGCGCTTTTCTTCGTCTCCCGCTCCTCCTCCCTTCTTTTGGGCCGTGGCGCGTTTCTTGCCGCCCGCTCGTCGTCGTTTTGGCGGGCCCCCCTTCTCCTCCTGTCCCTTCCTTGCTTTCCTCCGCGCCTGTTTTGTCCCCCCTCCGTCCCCGTCGTCGTGCTCCCCTGTCCCCTGCCCCCTCCCTCGCCTCCGCCCCCGGGCGTTCCCCGGCGGTCCCCCCCCCGTCTCTCCCGGCCCGCCGCTGCTTCCCTTCCGTGCTCGGCCGCGCCCCGGTGTGTTCCTCGTGGTCTGGTCGTCGCCCGCCGTCCGGGCCGCTCTCTCCGCTTTCTTCTGCCCTTCTCTCGCCCTTGTTCCCCCTTTCCCGGTCGTCTTTCTTGCCTGGCTCGTCGGCCCTGGGTCGTGTTTGTGTGCGTTTGCCCGCTCTTTTCCCGCTCTCTCGCTTCCTTCCGGCCCCCTGCGCTTTCCCCTTTGTGGTCCCCGTTCCCCCGTCGGCCCGCTCGGGTCCTTTCCGCCCTCTTTTTCCTCTGCCCCGTTCCTTCGCCCCGTCCCTCCCTCGCGCTTTTCTTCGTCTCCCGCTCCTCCTCCCTTCTTTTGGGCCGTGGCGCGTTTCTTGCCGCCCGCTCGTCGTCGTTTTGGCGGGCCCCCTTCTCCTCCTGTCCCTTCCTTGCTTTCCTCCGCGCCTGTTTTGTCCCCCGCTCCGTCCCCGTCGTCGTGCTCCCCCTGTCCCCTGCCCCCTCCCTCGCCTCCGCCCCGGGCGTTCCCCGGCGGTCCCCCCTCCCGTCCTCTCCCGGCCCGCCGCTGCTTCCCTTCCGTGCTCGGCCGCGCCCCGGTGTGTTCCTCGTGGTCTGGTCGTCGCCCGCCGTCCGGGCCGCTCTCTCCGCTTTCTTCTGCCCTTCTCTCGCCCCTTGTTCCCCTTTCCCGGTCGTCTTTCTTGCCTGGCTCGTCGGCCCTGGGTCGTGTTTGTGTGCGTTTGCCCGCTCTTTTCCCGCTCTCTCGCTTCCTTCCGGCCCCCTGCGCTTTCCCCTTTGTGGTCCCCCGTTCCCCCGTCGGCCCGCTCGGGTCCTTTCCGCCCTCTTTTTCCTCTGCCCCCGTTCCTTCGCCCCGTCCCTCCCTCGCGCTTTTCTTCGTCTCCCGCTCCTCCTCCCTTCTTTTGGGCCGTGGCGCGTTTCTTGCCGCCCGCTCGTCGTCGTTTTGGCGGGCCCCCCTTCTCCTCCTGTCCCTTCCTTGCTTTCCTCCGCGCCTGTTTTGTCCCCCGCTCCGTCCCCGTCGTCGTGCTCCCCTGTCCCCTGCCCCCCCTCGCCTCCGCCCCCGGGCGTTCCCCGGCGGTCCCCCTCCCCGTCCTCTCCCGGCCCGCCGCTGCTTCCCTTCCGTGCTCGGCCGCGCCCCGGTGTGTTCCTCGTGGTCTGGTCGTCGCCCGCCGTCCGGGCCGCTCTCTCCGCTTTCTTCTGCCCTTCTCTCGCCCCTTGTTCCCCTTTCCCGGTCGTCTTTCTTGCCTGGCTCGTCGGCCCTGGGTCGTGTTTGTGTGCGTTTGCCCGCTCTTTTCCCGCTCTCTCGCTTCCTTCCGGCCCCCTGCGCTTTCCCTTTGTGGTCCCCCGTTCCCCCGTCGGCCCGCTCGGGTCCTTTCCGCCCTCTTTTCCTCTGCCCCCGTTCCTTCGCCCCGTCCCTCCCTCGCGCTTTTCTTCGTCTCCCGCTCCTCCTCCCTTCTTTTGGGCCGTGGCGCGTTTCTTGCCGCCCGCTCGTCGTCGTTTTGGCGGGCCCCCTTCTCCTCCTGTCCCTTCCTTGCTTTCCTCCGCGCCTGTTTTGTCCCCGCTCCGTCCCCGTCGTCGTGCTCCCCCTGTCCCCTGCCCCCTCCCTCGCCTCCGCCCCGGGCGTTCCCCGGCGGTCCCCCTCCCCGTCCTCTCCCGGCCCGCCGCTGCTTCCCTTCCGTGCTCGGCCGCGCCCCGGTGTGTTCCTCGTGGTCTGGTCGTCGCCCGCCGTCCGGGCCGCTCTCTCCGCTTTCTTCTGCCCTTCTCTCGCCCCTTGTTCCCCTTTCCCGGTCGTCTTTCTTGCCTGGCTCGTCGGCCCTGGGTCGTGTTTGTGTGCGTTTGCCCGCTCTTTTCCCGCTCTCTCGCTTCCTTCCGGCCCCCTGCGCTTTCCCCTTTGTGGTCCCCGTTCCCCCGTCGGCCCGCTCGGGTCCTTTCCGCCCTCTTTTTCCTCTGCCCCGTTCCTTCGCCCCGTCCCTCCCTCGCGCTTTTCTTCGTCTCCCGCTCCTCCTCCCTTCTTTTGGGCCGTGGCGCGTTTCTTGCCGCCCGCTCGTCGTCGTTTTGGCGGGCCCCCCTTCTCCTCCTGTCCCTTCCTTGCTTTCCTCCGCGCCTGTTTTGTCCCCCGCTCCGTCCCCGTCGTCGTGCTCCCCCTGTCCCCTGCCCCCCTCGCCTCCGCCCCCGGGCGTTCCCCGGCGGTCCCCCCTCCCCGTCCTCTCCCGGCCCGCCGCTGCTTCCCTTCCGTGCTCGGCCGCGCCCCGGTGTGTTCCTCGTGGTCTGGTCGTCGCCCGCCGTCCGGGCCGCTCTCTCCGCTTTCTTCTGCCCTTCTCTCGCCCCTTGTTCCCCCTTTCCCGGTCGTCTTTCTTGCCTGGCTCGTCGGCCCTGGGTCGTGTTTGTGTGCGTTTGCCCGCTCTTTTCCCGCTCTCTCGCTTCCTTCCGGCCCCCTGCGCTTTCCCCTTTGTGGTCCCCGTTCCCCCGTCGGCCCGCTCGGGTCCTTTCCGCCCTCTTTTTCCTCTGCCCCGTTCCTTCGCCCCGTCCCTCCCTCGCGCTTTTCTTCGTCTCCCGCTCCTCCTCCCTTCTTTTGGGCCGTGGCGCGTTTCTTGCCGCCCGCTCGTCGTCGTTTTGGCGGGCCCCCCTTCTCCTCCTGTCCCTTCCTTGCTTTCCTCCGCGCCTGTTTTGTCCCCCGCTCCGTCCCCGTCGTCGTGCTCCCCTGTCCCCTGCCCCCTCCCTCGCCTCCGCCCCCGGGCGTTCCCCGGCGGTCCCCCTCCCCGTCCTCTCCCGGCCCGCCGCTGCTTCCCTTCCGTGCTCGGCCGCGCCCCGGTGTGTTCCTCGTGGTCTGGTCGTCGCCCGCCGTCCGGGCCGCTCTCTCCGCTTTCTTCTGCCCTTCTCTCGCCCCTTGTTCCCCCTTTCCCGGTCGTCTTTCTTGCCTGGCTCGTCGGCCCTGGGTCGTGTTTGTGTGCGTTTGCCCGCTCTTTTCCCGCTCTCTCGCTTCCTTCCGGCCCCCTGCGCTTTCCCCTTTGTGGTCCCCCGTTCCCCCGTCGGCCCGCTCGGGTCCTTTCCGCCCTCTTTTTCCTCTGCCCCGTTCCTTCGCCCCGTCCCTCCCTCGCGCTTTTCTTCGTCTCCCGCTCCTCCTCCCTTCTTTTGGGCCGTGGCGCGTTTCTTGCCGCCCGCTCGTCGTCGTTTTGGCGGGCCCCCTTCTCCTCCTGTCCCTTCCTTGCTTTCCTCCGCGCCTGTTTTGTCCCCCGCTCCGTCCCCGTCGTCGTGCTCCCCTGTCCCCTGCCCCCCTCCCTCGCCTCCGCCCCCGGGCGTTCCCCGGCGGTCCCCCTCCCCGTCCTCTCCCGGCCCGCCGCTGCTTCCTTCCGTGCTCGGCCGCGCCCCGGTGTGTTCCTCGTGGTCTGGTCGTCGCCCGCCGTCCGGGCCGCTCTCTCCGCTTTCTTCTGCCCTTCTCTCGCCCCTTGTTCCCCTTTCCCGGTCGTCTTTCTTGCCTGGCTCGTCGGCCCTGGGTCGTGTTTGTGTGCGTTTGCCCGCTCTTTTCCCGCTCTCTCGCTTCCTTCCGGCCCCCTGCGCTTTCCCCTTTGTGGTCCCCCGTTCCCCCGTCGGCCCGCTCGGGTCCTTTCCGCCCTCTTTTTCCTCTGCCCCCGTTCCTTCGCCCCGTCCCTCCCTCGCGCTTTTCTTCGTCTCCCGCTCCTCCTCCCTTCTTTTGGGCCGTGGCGCGTTTCTTGCCGCCCGCTCGTCGTCGTTTTGGCGGGCCCCCCTTCTCCTCCTGTCCCTTCCTTGCTTTCCTCCGCGCCTGTTTTGTCCCCCCGCTCCGTCCCCGTCGTCGTGCTCCCCTGTCCCCTGCCCCTCCCTCGCCTCCGCCCCGGGCGTTCCCCGGCGGTCCCCCTCCCCGTCCTCTCCCGGCCCGCCGCTGCTTCCCTTCCGTGCTCGGCCGCGCCCCGGTGTGTTCCTCGTGGTCTGGTCGTCGCCCGCCGTCCGGGCCGCTCTCTCCGCTTTCTTCTGCCCTTCTCTCGCCCCTGTTCCCCTTTCCCGGTCGTCTTTCTTGCCTGGCTCGTCGGCCCTGGGTCGTGTTTGTGTGCGTTGCCCGCTCTTTTCCCGCTCTCTCGCTTCCTTCCGGCCCCCTGCGCTTTCCCCTTTGTGGTCCCCGTTCCCCCGTCGGCCCGCTCGGGTCCTTTCCGCCCTCTTTTTCCTCTGCCCCGTTCCTTCGCCCCGTCCCTCCCTCGCGCTTTTCTTCGTCTCCCGCTCCTCCTCCCTTCTTTTGGGCCGTGGCGCGTTTCTTGCCGCCCGCTCGTGTCGTTTTGGCGGGCCCCCTTCTCCTCCTGTCCCTTCCTTGCTTTCCTCCGCGCCTGTTTTGTCCCCGCTCCGTCCCCGTCGTCGTGCTCCCCTGTCCCCTGCCCCCCCCTCGCCTCCGCCCCGGGCGTTCCCCGGCGGTCCCCCTCCCGTCCTCTCCCGGCCCGCCGCTGCTTCCCTTCCGTGCTCGGCCGCGCCCCGGTGTGTTCCTCGTGGTCTGGTCGTCGCCCGCCGTCCGGGCCGCTCTCTCCGCTTTCTTCTGCCCTTCTCTCGCCCCTGGTTCCCCTTTCCCGGTCGTCTTTCTTGCCTGGCTCGTCGGCCCTGGGTCGTGTTTGTGTGCGTTGCCCGCTCTTTTCCCGCTCTCTCGCTTCCTTCCGGCCCCCTGCGCTTTCCCCTTTGTGGTCCCCGTTCCCCGTCGGCCCGCTCGGGTCCTTTCCGCCCTCTTTTTCCTCTGCCCCCGTTCCTTCGCCCCGTCCCTCCCTCGCGCTTTTCTTCGTCTCCCGCTCCTCCTCCCTTCTTTTGGGCCGTGGCGCGTTTCTTGCCGCCCGCTCGTGTCGTTTTGGCGGGCCCCTTCTCATCCTGTCCCTTCCTTGCTTTCCTCCGCGCCTGTTTTGTCCCCCGATCCGTCCCCGTCGTCGTGCTCCCCTGTACCTGCTCCCTAGCCTCGCACCGGGTTCCCAGGCGGTCCCCCATCCAGTACTATCCCGGCCCGACGATGCTTAACTTCCGTGATCGGACGAGAACAGGTGTGTTCATCGTGGTATGGTCGTAGACAGACGTACGGGCAGATATCTACGATTTATTATGACCTTATATCGAAAATTGTTCAAACTTTAAAGGTCGTATTTCTTGACTGGATCGTCGGAAATGGGTCGTGTTTGTGTGCGTTTGAAAGCTCTTTTCAAGCTCTATCGATTCATTACGGCAACCCTGAGCTTTAAAATTTGTGGTAAAAAGTTCCAACGTAGGCAAGCTAGGGTAATTTCAGACATATTTTTCATATGAAAACGTTAATTAGCAAAGTAACTACATCGCGATTTTCTTAGTCTAACGCTCCTAATCCATTCTTTTGGGACGTGGCGCGTTTATTGCAGCAAGATCGTAGTCGTTTTGGAGGGAAAAAAACTTCTAATCATGTCCCTTACTTGATTTACTCAGCGCCTGTTTTGTAAAAAAGATACGTCACAGTCGTAGTGATAAAAAATGTAACATGAAAAACTCAATAGCCTACGACACCGGGAGTTCCCAGGCGGTCCCCCATCCAAGTACTATCCCGGCCCGACGATGCTTAACTTCCGTGATCGGACGAGAACAGGTGTGTTCATCGTGGTATGGTCGTAGACAGACGTACGGGCAGATATCTACGATTTATTATGACCTTATATCGAAAATTGTTCAAACTTTAAAGGTCGTATTTCTTGACTGGATCGTCGGAAATGGGTCGTGTTTGTGTGCGTTTGAAAGCTCTTTTCAAGCTCTATCGATTCATTACGGCAACCCTGAGCTTTAAAATTTGTGGTAAAAAGTTCCAACGTAGGCAAGCTAGGGTAATTTCAGACATATTTTTCATATGAAAACGTTAATTAGCAAAGTAACTACATCGCGATTTTCTTAGTCTAACGCTCCTAATCCATTCTTTTGGGACGTGGCGCGTTTATTGCAGCAAGATCGTAGTCGTTTTGGAGGGAAAAAAACTTCTAATCATGTCCCTTACTTGATTTACTCAGCGCCTGTTTTGTAAAAAAGATACGTCACAGTCGTAGTGATAAAAAATGTAACATGAAAAACTCAATAGCCTACGACACCGGGAGTTCCCAGGCGGTCCCCCATCCAAGTACTATCCCGGCCCGACGATGCTTAACTTCCGTGATCGGACGAGAACAGGTGTGTTCATCGTGGTATGGTCGTAGACAGACGTACGGGCAGATATCTACGATTTATTATGACCTTATATCGAAAATTGTTCAAACTTTAAAGGTCGTATTTCTTGACTGGATCGTCGGAAATGGGTCGTGTTTGTGTGCGTTTGAAAGCTCTTTTCAAGCTCTATCGATTCATTACGGCAACCCTGAGCTTTAAAATTTGTGGTAAAAAGTTCCAACGTAGGCAAGCTAGGGTAATTTCAGACATATTTTTCATATGAAAACGTTAATTAGCAAAGTAACTACATCGCGATTTTCTTAGTCTAACGCTCCTAATCCATTCTTTTGGGACGTGGCGCGTTTATTGCAGCAAGATCGTAGTCGTTTTGGAGGGAAAAAAACTTCTAATCATGTCCCTTACTTGATTTACTCAGCGCCTGTTTTGTAAAAAAGATACGTCACAGTCGTAGTGATAAAAAATGTAACATGAAAAACTCAATAGCCTACGACACCGGGAGTTCCCAGGCGGTCCCCCATCCAAGTACTATCCCGGCCCGACGATGCTTAACTTCCGTGATCGGACGAGAACAGGTGTGTTCATCGTGGTATGGTCGTAGACAGACGTACGGGCAGATATCTACGATTTATTATGACCTTATATCGAAAATTGTTCAAACTTTAAAGGTCGTATTTCTTGACTGGATCGTCGGAAATGGGTCGTGTTTGTGTGCGTTTGAAAGCTCTTTTCAAGCTCTATCGATTCATTACGGCAACCCTGAGCTTTAAAATTTGTGGTAAAAAGTTCCAACGTAGGCAAGCTAGGGTAATTTCAGACATATTTTTCATATGAAAACGTTAATTAGCAAAGTAACTACATCGCGATTTTCTTAGTCTAACGCTCCTAATCCATTCTTTTGGGACGTGGCGCGTTTATTGCAGCAAGATCGTAGTCGTTTTGGAGGGAAAAAAACTTCTAATCATGTCCCTTACTTGATTTACTCAGCGCCTGTTTTGTAAAAAAGATACGTCACAGTCGTAGTGATAAAAAATGTAACATGAAAAACTCAATAGCCTACGACACCGGGAGTTCCCAGGCGGTCCCCCATCCAAGTACTATCCCGGCCCGACGATGCTTAACTTCCGTGATCGGACGAGAACAGGTGTGTTCATCGTGGTATGGTCGTAGACAGACGTACGGGCAGATATCTACGATTTATTATGACCTTATATCGAAAATTGTTCAAACTTTAAAGGTCGTATTTCTTGACTGGATCGTCGGAAATGGGTCGTGTTTGTGTGCGTTTGAAAGCTCTTTTCAAGCTCTATCGATTCATTACGGCAACCCTGAGCTTTAAAATTTGTGGTAAAAAGTTCCAACGTAGGCAAGCTAGGGTAATTTCAGACATATTTTTCATATGAAAACGTTAATTAGCAAAGTAACTACATCGCGATTTTCTTAGTCTAACGCTCCTAATCCATTCTTTTGGGACGTGGCGCGTTTATTGCAGCAAGATCGTAGTCGTTTTGGAGGGAAAAAAACTTCTAATCATGTCCCTTACTTGATTTACTCAGCGCCTGTTTTGTAAAAAAGATACGTCACAGTCGTAGTGATAAAAAATGTAACATGAAAAACTCAATAGCCTACGACACCGGGAGTTCCCAGGCGGTCCCCCATCCAAGTACTATCCCGGCCCGACGATGCTTAACTTCCGTGATCGGACGAGAACAGGTGTGTTCATCGTGGTATGGTCGTAGACAGACGTACGGGCAGATATCTACGATTTATTATGACCTTATATCGAAAATTGTTCAAACTTTAAAGGTCGTATTTCTTGACTGGATCGTCGGAAATGGGTCGTGTTTGTGTGCGTTTGAAAGCTCTTTTCAAGCTCTATCGATTCATTACGGCAACCCTGAGCTTTAAAATTTGTGGTAAAAAGTTCCAACGTAGGCAAGCTAGGGTAATTTCAGACATATTTTTCATATGAAAACGTTAATTAGCAAAGTAACTACATCGCGATTTTCTTAGTCTAACGCTCCTAATCCATTCTTTTGGGACGTGGCGCGTTTATTGCAGCAAGATCGTAGTCGTTTTGGAGGGAAAAAAACTTCTAATCATGTCCCTTACTTGATTTACTCAGCGCCTGTTTTGTAAAAAAGATACGTCACAGTCGTAGTGATAAAAAATGTAACATGAAAAACTCAATAGCCTACGACACCGGGAGTTCCCAGGCGGTCCCCATCCAAGTACTATCCCGGCCCGACGATGCTTAACTTCCGTGATCGGACGAGAACAGGTGTGTTCATCGTGGTATGGTCGTAGACAGACGTACGGGCAGATATCTACGATTTATTATGACCTTATATCGAAAATTGTTCAAACTTTAAAGGTCGTATTTCTTGACTGGATCGTCGGAAATGGGTCGTGTTTGTGTGCGTTTGAAAGCTCTTTTCAAGCTCTATCGATTCATTACGGCAACCCTGAGCTTTAAAATTTGTGGTAAAAAGTTCCAACGTAGGCAAGCTAGGGTAATTTCAGACATATTTTTCATATGAAAACGTTAATTAGCAAAGTAACTACATCGCGATTTTCTTAGTCTAACGCTCCTAATCCATTCTTTTGGGACGTGGCGCGTTTATTGCAGCAAGATCGTAGTCGTTTTGGAGGGAAAAAAACTTCTAATCATGTCCCTTACTTGATTTACTCAGCGCCTGTTTTGTAAAAAAGATACGTCACAGTCGTAGTGATAAAAAATGTAACATGAAAAACTCAATAGCCTACGACACCGGGAGTTCCCAGGCGGTCCCCCATCCAAGTACTATCCCGGCCCGACGATGCTTAACTTCCGTGATCGGACGAGAACAGGTGTGTTCATCGTGGTATGGTCGTAGACAGACGTACGGGCAGATATCTACGATTTATTATGACCTTATATCGAAAATTGTTCAAACTTTAAAGGTCGTATTTCTTGACTGGATCGTCGGAAATGGGTCGTGTTTGTGTGCGTTTGAAAGCTCTTTTCAAGCTCTATCGATTCATTACGGCAACCCTGAGCTTTAAAATTTGTGGTAAAAAGTTCCAACGTAGGCAAGCTAGGGTAATTTCAGACATATTTTTCATATGAAAACGTTAATTAGCAAAGTAACTACATCGCGATTTTCTTAGTCTACGCTCCTAATCCATTCCTTTTGGGACGTGGCGCGTTTATTGCAGCAAGATCGTAGTCGTTTTTGGAGGGAAAAAAACTTCTAATCATGTCCTTACTTGATTTACTCAGCGCCTGTTTTGTAAAAAAGATACGTCACAGTCGTAGTGATAAAAAATGTAACATGAAAAACTCAATAGCCTACGACACGGAGTTCCCAGGCCCGGTCCCCCCATCCAAGTACTATCCCGGCCCGACGATGCTTAACTTCCGTGATCGGACGAGAACAGGTGTGTTCATCGTGGTATGGTCGTAGACAGACGTACGGGCAGATATCTACGATTTATTATGACCTATATCGAAAATTGTTCAAACTTTAAAGGTCCGTATTTCTTGACTGGATCGTCGGAAATGGGTCGTGTTTGTGTGCGTTTGAAAGCTCTTTTCAAGCTCTATCGATTCATTACGGCAACCCTGAGCTTTAAAATTTGTGGTAAAAAGTTCCAACGTAGGCAAGCTAGGGTAATTTCAGACATATTTTTCATATGAAAACGTTAATTAGCAAAGTAACTACATCGCGATTTTCTTAGTCTAACGCTCCTAATCCATTCTTTTGGGACGTGGCGCGTTTATTGCAGCAAGATCGTAGTCGTTTTGGAGGGAAAAAAACTTCTAATCATGTCCCTTACTTGATTTACTCAGCGCCTGTTTTGTAAAAAAGATACGTCACAGTCGTAGTGATAAAAAATGTAACATGAAAAACTCAATAGCCTACGACACCGGGAGTTCCCAGGCGGTCCCCCATCCAAGTACTATCCCGGCCCGACGATGCTTAACTTCCGTGATCGGACGAGAACAGGTGTGTTCATCGTGGTATGGTCGTAGACAGACGTACGGGCAGATATCTACGATTTATTATGACCTTATATCGAAAATTGTTCAAACTTTAAAGGTCGTATTTCTTGACTGGATCGTCGGAAATGGGTCGTGTTTGTGTGCGTTTGAAAGCTCTTTTCAAGCTCTATCGATTCATTACGGCAACCCTGAGCTTTAAAATTTGTGGTAAAAAGTTCCAACGTAGGCAAGCTAGGGTAATTTCAGACATATTTTTCATATGAAAACGTTAATTAGCAAAGTAACTACATCGCGATTTTCTTAGTCTAACGCTCCTAATCCATTCTTTTGGGACGTGGCGCGTTTATTGCAGCAAGATCGTAGTCGTTTTGGAGCGAAAAAACTTCTAATCATGTCCCTTACTTGATTTACTCAGCGCCTGTTTTGTAAAAAAGATACGTCACAGTCGTAGTGATAAAAAATGTAACATGAAAAACTCAATAGCCTACGACACCGGGAGTTCCCAGGCGGTCCCCCATCCAAGTACTATCCCGGCCCGACGATGCTTAACTTCCGTGATCGGACGAGAACAGGTGTGTTCATCGTGGTATGGTCGTAGACAGACGTACGGGCAGATATCTACGATTTATTATGACCTTATATCGAAAATTGTTCAAACTTTAAAGGTCGTATTTCTTGACTGGATCGTCGGAAATGGGTCGTGTTTGTGTGCGTTTGAAAGCTCTTTTCAAGCTCTATCGATTCATTACGGCAACCCTGAGCTTTAAAATTTGTGGTAAAAAGTTCCAACGTAGGCAAGCTAGGGTAATTTCAGACATATTTTTCATATGAAAACGTTAATTAGCAAAGTAACTACATCGCGATTTTCTTAGTCTAACGCTCCTAATCCATTCTTTTGGGACGTGGCCGTTTATTGCAGCAAGATCGTAGTCGTTTTGGAGGGAAAAAACTTCTAATCATGTCCCTTACTTGATTTACTCAGCGCCTGTTTTGTAAAAAAGATACGTCACAGTCGTAGTGATAAAAAATGTAACATGAAAAACTCAATAGCCTACGACACCGGGAGTTCCCAGGCGGTCCCCCATCCAAGTACTATCCCGGCCCGACGATGCTTAACTTCCGTGATCGGACGAGAACAGGTGTGTTCATCGTGGTATGGTCGTAGACAGACGTACGGGCAGATATCTACGATTTATTATGACCTTATATCGAAAATTGTTCAAACTTTAAAGGTCGTATTTCTTGACTGGATCGTCGGAAATGGGTCGTGTTTGTGTGCGTTTGAAAGCTCTTTTCAAGCTCTATCGATTCATTACGGCAACCCTGAGCTTTAAAATTTGTGGTAAAAAGTTCCAACGTAGGCAAGCTAGGGTAATTTCAGACATATTTTTCATATGAAAACGTTAATTAGCAAAGTAACTACATCGCGATTTTCTTAGTCTAACGCTCCTAATCCATTCTTTTGGGACGTGGCGCGTTTATTGCAGCAAGATCGTAGTCGTTTTGGAGGGAAAAAACTTCTAATCATGTCCCTTACTGATGATTTACTCAGCGCCTGTTTTGTAAAAAAGATACGTCACAGTCGTAGTGATAAAAAA
>JASGCC010005522.1:0-15677 GCA_030067915.1 Hydractinia echinata
CAGGGAGTAAACTCATTTCCCGAACGATTTTTAAAATTATTTTTTCACCACTAAAACCCATGAGACTTGTAGTTTTCAAAAATATTTTCATTTTTGATGAGACGCCGAATGAAAGCAGTTTAATCGCCGGCAACCGAAAACCCGCGATTTCCCGTAAATCCCGGCTCGGCCCGTATAGTGAATGTATACAAAGAAAGTACCAGGGAGTAAACTCATTTCCCGAACGATTTTTAAAATTATTTTTTTCACCACTAAAACCCATGAGACTTGTAGTTTTCAAAAATATTTTCATTTTTGATGAGACGCCGAATGAAAGCAGTTTAATCGCCGGCAACCGAAAACCCGCGATTTCCCGTAAATCCCGTATAGTCGAATGTATACAAAGAAAGTACAGGGAGTAAACTCATTTCCCGAACGATTTTTAAAATTATTTTTTCACCACTAAAACCCATGAGACTTGTAGTTTTCAAAAATGTTTTCATTTTTGATGAGACGCCGAATGAAAGCAGTTTAATCGCCGGCAACCGAAAACCCGCGATTTCCCGTAAATCCCTCGGCCGTATAGTCGAATGTATACAAAGAAAGTACAGGGAGTAAACTCATTTCCCGAACGATTTTTAAAATTATTTTTCACCACTAAAACCCATGAGACTTGTAGTTTTCAAAAATATTTTCATTTTTGATGAGACGCCGAATGAAAGCAGTTTAATCGCCGGCAACCGAAAACCCGCGATTTCCCGTAAATCCCGGCTCGGCGTATAGTCGAATGTATACAAAGAAAGTAAGCAGGGAGTAAACTCATTTCCCGAACGATTTTTAAAATTATTTTTCACCACTAAAACCCATGAGACTTGTAGTTTTCAAAAATGTTTTCATTTTTGATGAGACGCCGAATGAAAGCAGTTTAATCGCCGGCAACCGAAAACCCGCGATTTCCCGTAAATCCCGGCTCGGCCCGTATAGTCGAATGTATACAAAGAAAGTAAGCAGGGAGTAAACTCATTTCCCGAACGATTTTTAAAATTATTTTTTCACCACTAAAACCCATGAGACTTGTAGTTTTCAAAAATGTTTTCATTTTTGATGAGACGCCGAATGAAAGCAGTTTAATCGCCGGCAACCGAAAACCCGCGATTTCCCGTAAATCCCGTATAGTCGAATGTATACAAAGAAAGTAAGCAGGGAGTAAACTCATTTCCCGAACGATTTTTAAAATTATTTTTTCACCACTAAAACCCATGAGACTTGTAGTTTTCAAAAATATTTTCATTTTTGATGAGACGCCGAATGAAAGCAGTTTAATCGCCGGCAACCGAAAACCCGCGATTTCCCGTAAATCCCGGCTCGGCCCGTATAGTCGAATGTATACAAAGAAAGTAAGCAGGGAGTAAACTCATTTCCCGAACGATTTTTAAAATTATTTTTTCACCACTAAAACCCATGAGACTTGTAGTTTTCAAAAATGTTTTCATTTTTGATGAGACGCCGAATGAAAGCAGTTTAATCGCCGGCAACCGAAAACCCGCGATTTCCCGTAAATCCCGTATAGTGAATGTATACAAAGAAAGTAAGCAGGGAGTAAACTCATTTCCCGAACGATTTTTAAAATTATTTTTTCACCACTAAAACCCATGAGACTTGTAGTTTTCAAAAATATTTTCATTTTTGATGAGACGCCGAATGAAAGCAGTTTAATCGCCGGCAACCGAAAACCCGCGATTTCCCGTAAATCCCGCTCGGCCCGTATAGTCGAATGTATACAAAGAAAGTACAGGGAGTAAACTCATTTCCCGAACGATTTTTAAAATTATTTTTTCACCACTAAAACCCATGAGACTTGTAGTTTTCAAAAATGTTTTCATTTTTGATGAGACGCCGAATGAAAGCAGTTTAATCGCCGGCAACCGAAAACCCGCGATTTCCCGTAAATCCGTATAGTCGAATGTATACAAAGAAAGTACAGGGAGTAAACTCATTTCCCGAACGATTTTTAAAATTATTTTTTCACCACTAAAACCCATGAGACTTGTAGTTTTCAAAAATATTTTCATTTTTGATGAGACGCCGAATGAAAGCAGTTTAATCGCCGGCAACCGAAAACCCGCGATTTCCCGTAAATCCCGGCTCGGCCCGTATAGTCGAATGTATACAAAGAAAGTACAGGGAGTAAACTCATTTCCCGAACGATTTTTAAAATTATTTTTTCACCACTAAAACCCATGAGACTTGTAGTTTTCAAAAATATTTTCATTTTTGATGAGACGCCGAATGAAAGCAGTTTAATCGCCGGCAACCGAAAACCCGCGATTTCCCGTAAATCCCGTATAGTCGAATGTATACAAAGAAAGTAAGCAGGGAGTAAACTCATTTCCCGAACGATTTTTAAAATTATTTTTTCACCACTAAAACCCATGAGACTTGTAGTTTTCAAAATTTTTCATTTTTGATGAGACGCCGAATGAAAGCAGTTTAATCGCCGGCAACCGAAAACCCGCGATTTCCCGTAAATCCCGGCTCGGCCCGTATAGTCGAATGTATACAAAGAAAGTAAGCAGGGAGTAAACTCATTTCCCGAACGATTTTTAAAATTATTTTTTCACCACTAAAACCCATGAGACTTGTAGTTTTCAAAAATATTTTCATTTTTGATGAGACGCCGAATGAAAGCAGTTTAATCGCCGGCAACCGAAAACCCGCGATTTCCCGTAAATCCCGTATAGTCGAATGTATACAAAGAAAGTAAGCAGGGAGTAAACTCATTTCCCGAACGATTTTTAAAATTATTTTTTCACCACTAAAACCCATGAGACTTGTAGTTTTCAAAAATATTTTCATTTTTGATGAGACGCCGAATGAAAGCAGTTTAATCGCCGGCAACCGAAAACCCGCGATTTCCCGTAAATCCCGGCTCGGCCCGTATAGTGAATGTATACAAAGAAAGTACAGGGAGTAAACTCATTTCCCGAACGATTTTTAAAATTATTTTTTCACCACTAAAACCCATGAGACTTGTAGTTTTCAAAAATGTTTTCATTTTTGATGAGACGCCGAATGAAAGCAGTTTAATCGCCGGCAACCGAAAACCCGCGATTTCCCGTAAATCCCGGCTCGGCCCGTATAGTGAATGTATACAAAGAAAGTACCAGGGAGTAAACTCATTTCCCGAACGATTTTTAAAATTATTTTTTCACCACTAAAACCCATGAGACTTGTAGTTTTCAAAAAATGTTTTCATTTTTGATGAGACGCCGAATGAAAGCAGTTTAATCGCCGGCAACCGAAAACCCGCGATTTCCCGTAAATCCCGGCTCGGCCGTATAGTGAATGTATACAAAGAAAGTACAGGGAGTAAACTCATTTCCCGAACGATTTTTAAAATTATTTTTTCACCACTAAAACCCATGAGACTTGTAGTTTTCAAAAAATTTTTCATTTTTGATGAGACGCCGAATGAAAGCAGTTTAATCGCCGGCAACCGAAAACCCGCGATTTCCCGTAAATCCCGGCTCGGCCCGTATAGTCGAATGTATACAAAGAAAGTACCCAGGGAGTAAACTCATTTCCCGAACGATTTTTAAAATTATTTTTTCACCACTAAAACCCATGAGACTTGTAGTTTTCAAAAAATTTTTCATTTTTGATGAGACGCCGAATGAAAGCAGTTTAATCGCCGGCAACCGAAAACCCGCGATTTCCCGTAAATCCGGCGGCCCGTATAGTCGAATGTATACAAAGAAAGTAAGCAGGGAGTAAACTCATTTCCCGAACGATTTTTAAAATTATTTTTTCACCACTAAAACCCATGAGACTTGTAGTTTTCAAAAATTTTTGATGAGACGCCGAATGAAAGCAGTTTAATCGCCGGCAACCGAAAACCCGCGATTTCCCGTAAATCCCGTATAGTCGAATGTATACAAAGAAAGTAACAGGGAGTAAACTCATTTCCCGAACGATTTTTAAAATTATTTTTTCACCACTAAAACCCATGAGACTTGTAGTTTTCAAAAATGTTTTCATTTTTGATGAGACGCCGAATGAAAGCAGTTTAATCGCCGGCAACCGAAAACCCGCGATTTCCCGTAAATTCGCCGTATAGTCGAATGTATACAAAGAAAGTACAGGGAGTAAACTCATTTCCCGAACGATTTTTAAAATTATTTTTTCACCACTAAAACCCATGAGACTTGTAGTTTTCAAAAATATTTTCATTTTTGATGAGACGCCGAATGAAAGCAGTTTAATCGCCGGCAACCGAAAACCCGCGATTTCCCGTAAATCCCGGCTCGGCCCGTATAGTCGAATGTATACAAAGAAAGTACCCAGGGAGTAAACTCATTTCCCGAACGATTTTTAAAATTTTTTTTCACCACTAAAACCCATGAGACTTGTAGTTTTCAAAAATTTTTCATTTTTGATGAGACGCCGAATGAAACAGTTTAATCGCCGGCAACCGAAAACCCGCGATTTCCCGTAAATCCCGGCTCGGCCCGTATAGTGAATGTATACAAAGAAAGTACCCAGGGAGTAAACTCATTTCCCGAACGATTTTTAAAATTATTTTTTCACCACTAAAACCCATGAGACTTGTAGTTTTCAAAAAATTTTTCATTTTTGATGAGACGCCGAATGAAAGCAGTTTAATCGCCGGCAACCGAAAACCCGCGATTTCCCGTAAATCCCGGCTCGGCCCGTATAGTCGAATGTATACAAAGAAAGTACAGGGAGTAAACTCATTTCCCGAACGATTTTTAAAATTATTTTTTCACCACTAAAACCCATGAGACTTGTAGTTTTCAAAAATGTTTTCATTTTTGATGAGACGCCGAATGAAAGCAGTTTAATCGCCGGCAACCGAAAACCCGCGATTTCCCGTAAATCCCGGGCTCGGCCCGTATAGTCGAATGTATACAAAGAAAGTAAGCAGGGAGTAAACTCATTTCCCGAACGATTTTTAAAATTATTTTTTCACCACTAAAACCCATGAGACTTGTAGTTTTCAAAAAATTTTTGATGAGACGCCGAATGAAAGCAGTTTAATCGCCGGCAACCGAAAACCCGCGATTTCCCGTAAATCCCCGTATAGTCGAATGTATACAAAGAAAGTAACAGGGAGTAAACTCATTTCCCGAACGATTTTTAAAATTATTTTTTTCACCACTAAAACCCATGAGACTTGTAGTTTTCAAAAATTTTTCATTTTTGATGAGACGCCGAATGAAAGCAGTTTAATCGCGGCAACCGAAAACCCGCGATTTCCCGTAAATCCCGGCTCGGCCCGTATAGTCGAATGTATACAAAGAAAGTACCCAGGGAGTAAACTCATTTCCCGAACGATTTTTAAAATTATTTTTTCACCACTAAAACCCATGAGACTTGTAGTTTTCAAAAAATTTTTCATTTTTGATGAGACGCCGAATGAAAGCAGTTTAATCGCCGGCAACCGAAAACCCGCGATTTCCCGTAAATCCGGCCGCCGTATAGTCGAATGTATACAAAGAAAGTACAGGGAGTAAACTCATTTCCCGAACGATTTTTAAAATTATTTTTTCACCACTAAAACCCATGAGACTTGTAGTTTTCAAAAATGTTTTCATTTTTGATGAGACGCCGAATGAAAGCAGTTTAATCGCCGGCAACCGAAAACCCGCGATTTCCCGTAAATCCCGGCTCGGCCGTATAGTCGAATGTATACAAAGAAAGTAAGCAGGGAGTAAACTCATTTCCCGAACGATTTTTAAATTATTTTTTCACCACTAAAACCCATGAGACTTGTAGTTTTCAAAAATATTTTCATTTTTGATGAGACGCCGAATGAAAGCAGTTTAATCGCCGGCAACCGAAAACCCGCGATTTCCCGTAAATCCCGTATAGTCGAATGTATACAAAGAAAGTAAGCCGGGAGTAAACTCATTTCCCGAACGATTTTTAAAATTATTTTTTCACCACTAAAACCCATGAGACTTGTAGTTTTCAAAAATTTTTCATTTTTGATGAGACGCCGAATGAAAGCAGTTTAATCGCCGGCAACCGAAAACCCGCGATTTCCCGTAAATCCCGGCTCGGCCCGTATAGTCGAATGTATACAAAGAAAGTAAGCAGGGAGTAAACTCATTTCCCGAACGATTTTTAAAATTATTTTTTCACCACTAAAACCCATGAGACTTGTAGTTTTCAAAAATATTTTCATTTTTGATGAGACGCCGAATGAAAGCAGTTTAATCGCCGGCAACCGAAAACCCGCGATTTCCCGTAAATCCCGTATAGTCGAATGTATACAAAGAAAGTAAGCAGGGAGTAAACTCATTTCCCGAACGATTTTTAAAATTATTTTTTCACCACTAAAACCCATGAGACTTGTAGTTTTCAAAAATATTTTCATTTTTGATGAGACGCCGAATGAAAGCAGTTTAATCGCCGGCAACCGAAAACCCGCGATTTCCCGTAAATCCCGGTCGGCCCGTATAGTCGAATGTATACAAAGAAAGTACAGGGAGTAAACTCATTTCCCGAACGATTTTTAAAATTATTTTTTCACCACTAAAACCCATGAGACTTGTAGTTTTCAAAAATATTTTCATTTTTGATGAGACGCCGAATGAAAGCAGTTTAATCGCCGGCAACCGAAAACCCGCGATTTCCCGTAAATCCCGGCTCGGCCCGTATAGTCGAATGTATACAAAGAAAGTACAGGGAGTAAACTCATTTCCCGAACGATTTTTAAAATTTTTTTTCACCACTAAAACCCATGAGACTTGTAGTTTTCAAAAATGTTTTCATTTTTGATGAGACGCCGAATGAAAGCAGTTTAATCGCCGGCAACCGAAAACCCCGATTTCCCGTAAATCCCGGCTCGGCCCGTATAGTGAATGTATACAAAGAAAGTACAGGGAGTAAACTCATTTCCCGAACGATTTTTAAAATTATTTTTTCACCACTAAAACCCATGAGACTTGTAGTTTTCAAAAATGTTTTCATTTTTGATGAGACGCCGAATGAAACAGTTTAATCGCCGGCAACCGAAAACCCGCGATTTCCCGTAAATCCCGGCTCGGCCCGTTAGTGAATGTATACAAAGAAAGTACCAGGGAGTAAACTCATTTCCCGAACGATTTTTAAAATTATTTTTTCACCACTAAAACCCATGAGACTTGTAGTTTTTCAAAAATGTTTTCATTTTTGATGAGACGCCGAATGAAACAGTTTAATCGCCGGCAACCGAAAACCCGCGATTTCCCGTAAATCCCGGGCTCGGCCCGTATAGTGGAATGTATACAAAGAAAGTACCCAGGGAGTAAACTCATTTCCCGAACGATTTTTTAAAATTATTTTTTCACCACTAAAACCCATGAGACTTGTAGTTTTCAAAAAATGTTTTCATTTTTGATGAGACGCCGAATGAAAGCAGTTTAATCGCCGGCAACCGAAAACCCGCGATTTCCCGTAAATCCCGGCTCGGCCTATAGTCGAATGTATACAAAGAAAGTACCCAGGGAGTAAACTCATTTCCCGAACGATTTTTAAAATTATTTTTTCACCACTAAAACCCATGAGACTTGTAGTTTTCAAAAATATTTTCATTTTTGATGAGACGCCGAATGAAACAGTTTAATCGCCGGCAACCGAAAACCCGCGATTTCCCGTAAATCCCGGCTCGGCCCGTATAGAATGTATACAAAGAAAGTACAGGGAGTAAACTCATTTCCCGAACGATTTTTAAAATTATTTTTTCACCACTAAAACCCATGAGACTTGTAGTTTTCAAAAATGTTTTCATTTTTGATGAGACGCCGAATGAAAGCAGTTTAATCGCCGGCAACCGAAAACCCGCGATTTCCCGTAAATCCCGGGCTCGGCCCGTATAGTCGAATGTATACAAAGAAAGTACCCAGGGAGTAAACTCATTTCCCGAACGATTTTTAAAATTATTTTTTCACCACTAAAACCCATGAGACTTGTAGTTTTCAAAAATGTTTTCATTTTTGATGAGACGCCGAATGAAAGCAGTTTAATCGTCGGAAACCATAAACTGCGATTTCCCGTAAATCCCGGGCTCGGCCCGTATAGTCGAATGTATACAAAGAAAGTACCCAGGGAGTAAACTCATTTCCCGAACGATTTTTAAAATTATTTTTTCACCACTAAAACCCATGAGACTTGTAGTTTTCAAAAATTTTTCATTTTTGATGAGACGCCGAATGAAAGCAGTTTAATCGCCGGCAACCGAAAACCCGCGATTTCCCGTAAATCCCGGCTCGGCCCGTATAGTCGAATGTATACAAAGAAAGTAAGCAGGGAGTAAACTCATTTCCCGAACGATTTTTAAAATTATTTTTTCACCACTAAAACCCATGAGACTTGTAGTTTTCAAAAATGTTTTGATGAGACGCCGAATGAAAGCAGTTTAATCGCCGGCAACCGAAAACCCGCGATTTCCCGTAAATCCCGTCGGTAGTCGAATGTATACAAAGAAAGTACAGGGAGTAAACTCATTTCCCGAACGATTTTTAAAATTATTTTTTCACCACTAAAACCCATGAGACTTGTAGTTTTCAAAAAATTTTTCATTTTTGATGAGACGCCGAATGAAAGCAGTTTAATCGCCGGCAACCGAAAACCCGCGATTTCCCGTAAATCCCGGCTCGGCCCGTATAGTCGAATGTATACAAAGAAAGTACAGGGAGTAAACTCATTTCCCGAACGATTTTTAAAATTATTTTTTCACCACTAAAACCCATGAGACTTGTAGTTTTCAAAAAATTTTTCATTTTTGATGAGACGCCGAATGAAAGCAGTTTAATCGCCGGCAACCGAAAACCCGCGATTTCCCGTAAATCCCGGCTCGGCCGTATAGTCGAATGTATACAAAGAAAGTACAGGGAGTAAACTCATTTCCCGAACGATTTTTAAAATTATTTTTTCACCACTAAAACCCATGAGACTTGTAGTTTTCAAAAATGTTTTCATTTTTGATGAGACGCCGAATGAAAGCAGTTTAATCGCCGGCAACCGAAAACCCGCGATTTCCCGTAAATCCCGGCTCGGCCCGTATAGTCGAATGTATACAAAGAAAGTACCAGGGAGTAAACTCATTTCCCGAACGATTTTTAAAATTATTTTTTCACCACTAAAACCCATGAGACTTGTAGTTTTCAAAAATGTTTTCATTTTTGATGAGACGCCGAATGAAAGCAGTTTAATCGCCGGCAACCGAAAACCCGCGATTTCCCGTAAATCCCGGTCGGCCCGTATAGTCGAATGTATACAAAGAAAGTAAGCAGGGAGTAAACTCATTTCCCGAACGATTTTTAAAATTATTTTTTCACCACTAAAACCCATGAGACTTGTAGTTTTCAAAAAATTTTTCATTTTTGATGAGACGCCGAATGAAAGCAGTTTAATCGCCGGCAACCGAAAACCCGCGATTTCCCGTAAATCCCGGGCTCGGCCCGTATAGTGAATGTATACAAAGAAAGTAAGCAGGGAGTAAACTCATTTCCCGAACGATTTTTAAAATTATTTTTTCACCACTAAAACCCATGAGACTTGTAGTTTTCAAAAATATTTTCATTTTTGATGAGACGCCGAATGAAAGCAGTTTAATCGCCGGCAACCGAAAACCCGCGATTTCCCGTAAATTCCCGTATAGTCGAATGTATACAAAGAAAGTAAGCAGGGAGTAAACTCATTTCCCGAACGATTTTTAAAATTATTTTTTCACCACTAAAACCCATGAGACTTGTAGTTTTCAAAAATATTTTCATTTTTGATGAGACGCCGAATGAAAGCAGTTTAATCGCCGGCAACCGAAAACCCGCGATTTCCCGTAAATCCCGGTCGGCCCGTATAGTCGAATGTATACAAAGAAAGTACAGGGAGTAAACTCATTTCCCGAACGATTTTTAAAATTATTTTTTCACCACTAAAACCCATGAGACTTGTAGTTTTCAAAAATATTTTCATTTTTGATGAGACGCCGAATGAAAGCAGTTTAATCGCCGGCAACCGAAAACCCGCGATTTCCCGTAAATCCCGGCTCGGCCCGTATAGTCGAATGTATACAAAGAAAGTACAGGGAGTAAACTCATTTCCCGAACGATTTTTAAAATTATTTTTTACCACTAAAACCCATGAGACTTGTAGTTTTCAAAAATGTTTTCATTTTTGATGAGACGCCGAATGAAAGCAGTTTAATCGCCGGCAACCGAAAACCCGCGATTTCCCGTAAATCCCGGGCTCGGCCCGTATAGTCGAATGTATACAAAAGAAAGTACAGGGAGTAAACTCATTTCCCGAACGATTTTTAAAATTATTTTTTCACCACTAAAACCCATGAGACTTGTAGTTTTCAAAAATGTTTCATTTTTGATGAGACGCCGAATGAAACAGTTTAATCGCCGGCAACCGAAAACCCGCGATTTCCCGTAAATCCCGGCTCGGCCCGTAATGAATGTATACAAAGAAAGTACAGGGAGTAAACTCATTTCCCGAACGATTTTTAAAATTATTTTTTCACCACTAAAACCCATGAGACTTGTAGTTTTCAAAAAATTTTTCATTTTTGATGAGACGCCGAATGAAACAGTTTAATCGCCGGCAACCGAAAACCCGCGATTTCCCGTAAATCCCGGCTCGGCCCGTATAGTCGAATGTATACAAAGAAAGTACAGGGAGTAAACTCATTTCCCGAACGATTTTTAAAATTATTTTTTCACCACTAAAACCCATGAGACTTGTAGTTTTCAAAAAATGTTTTCATTTTTGATGAGACGCCGAATGAAAGCAGTTTAATCGCCGGCAACCGAAAACCCGCGATTTCCCGTAAATCCGGCTCGGCCTATAGTCGAATGTATACAAAGAAAGTACCCAGGGAGTAAACTCATTTCCCGAACGATTTTTAAAATTATTTTTTCCACCACTAAAACCCATGAGACTTGTAGTTTTCAAAAATGTTTTCATTTTTGATGAGACGCCGAATGAAAGCAGTTTAATCGCCGGCAACCGAAAACCCGCGATTTCCCGTAAATCCCGGCTCGGCCCGTATAGTGAATGTATACAAAGAAAGTACAGGGAGTAAACTCATTTCCCGAACGATTTTTAAAATTATTTTTTCACCACTAAAACCCATGAGACTTGTAGTTTTCAAAAATGTTTTCATTTTTGATGAGACGCCGAATGAAAGCAGTTTAATCGCCGGCAACCGAAAACCCGCGATTTCCCGTAAATCCCGGGCTCGGCCCGTATAGTCGAATGTATACAAAGAAAGTACCCAGGGAGTAAACTCATTTCCCGAACGATTTTTAAAATTATTTTTTCACCACTAAAACCCATGAGACTTGTAGTTTTCAAAAAATTTTTCATTTTTGATGAGACGCCGAATGAAAGCAGTTTAATCGCCGGCAACCGAAAACCCGCGATTTCCCGTAAATCCCGGCTCGGCCCGTATAGTCGAATGTATACAAAGAAAGTACCCAGGGAGTAAACTCATTTCCCGAACGATTTTTAAAATTATTTTTTCACCACTAAAACCCATGAGACTTGTAGTTTTCAAAAAATGTTTTCATTTTTGATGAGACGCCAAGAATGAAAGCAGTTTAATCGCCGGCAACCGAAAACCCGCGATTTCCCGTAAATCCCGGCTCGGCCCGTATAGTCGAATGTATACAAAGAAAGTAACAGGGAGTAAACTCATTTCCCGAACGATTTTTAAAATTATTTTTTCACCACTAAAACCCATGAGACTTGTAGTTTTCAAAAATGTTTTGATGAGACGCCGAATGAAACCAGTTTAATCGCCGGCAACCGAAAACCCGCGATTTCCCGTAAATCCCGTATAGTCGAATGTATACAAAGAAAGTAAGCAGGGAGCAAACTCATTTCCCGAACGATTTTTAAAATTATTTTTTCACTACTAAAACCCATGAGACTTGTAGTTTTCAAAAATTTTCATTTTTGATGAGACGCCGAATGAAAGCAGTTTAATCGCCGGCAAACCGAAAACCCGCGATTTCCCGTAAATCCGGGCTCGGCCCGTATAGTCGAATGTATACAAAGAAAGTACCCAGGGAGTAAACTCATTTCCCGAACGATTTTTAAAATTATTTTTTCACCACTAAAACCCATGAGACTTGTAGTTTTTCAAAAATGTTTCATTTTTGATGAGACGCCGAATGAAAGCAGTTTAATCGCCGGCAACCGAAAACCCGCGATTTCCCGTAAATCCCTCGTATAGTCGAATGTATACAAAGAAAGTACAGGGAGTAAACTCATTTCCCGAACGATTTTTAAAATTATTTTTTCAACCACTAAAACCCATGAGACTTGTAGTTTTCAAAAAATTTTTCATTTTTGATGAGACGCCGAATGAAAGCAGTTTTAATCGCCGGCAACCGAAAACCCGCGATTTCCCGTAAATCCCGGGCTCGGCCCGTATAGTCGAATGTATACAAAGAAAGTACAGGGAGTAAACTCATTTCCCGAACGATTTTTAAAATTATTTTTTCACCACTAAAACCCATGAGACTTGTAGTTTTCAAAAAATTTTCATTTTTGATGAGACGCCGAATGAAAGCAGTTTAATCGCCGGCAACCGAAAACCCGCGATTTCCCGTAAATCCCGGGCTCGGCCGTATAGTCGAATGTATACAAAGAAAGTACCCAGGGAGTAAACTCATTTCCCGAACGATTTTTAAAATTATTTTTTCACCACTAAAACCCATGAGACTTGTAGTTTTCAAAAATGTTTTCATTTTTGATGAGACGCCGAATGAAAGCAGTTTAATCGCCGGCAACCGAAAACCCGCGATTTCCCGTAAATCCCGGACTCGGCCGTATAGTCGAATGTATACGAAAGTAAGCAGGGAGTAAACTCATTTCCCGAACGATTTTTAAAATTATTTTTTCACCACTAAAACCCATGAGACTTGTAGTTTTCAAAAAATATTTTCATTTTTGATGGACGCCGAATGAAACAGTTTAATCGCCGGCAACCGAAAACCCGCGATTTCCCGTAATCCCGATAGTATAGTCGAATGTATACAAAGAAAGTACCAGGGAGTAAACTCATTTCCCGAACGATTTTTAAAATTATTTTTTCACCACTAAAACCCATGAGACTTGTAGTTTTCAAAAATGTTTTCATTTTTGATGAGACGCCGAATGAAAGCAGTTTAATCGCCGGCAAACCGAAAACCCGCGATTTCCCGTAAATCCCGGGCTCGGCCCGTATAGTCGAATGTATACAAAGAAAGTAAGCAGGGAGTAAACTCATTTCCCGAACGATTTTTAAAATTATTTTTTCACCACTAAAACCCATGAGACTTGTAGTTTTCAAAAATGTTTTCATTTTTGATGAGACGCCGAATGAAAGCAGTTTAATCGCCGGCAACCGAAAACCCGCGATTTCCCGTAAATCCCGTATAGTCGAATGTATACAAAGAAAGTACGCAGGGAGTAAACTCATTTCCCGAACGATTTTTAAAATTATTTTTTCACCACTAAAACCCATGAGACTTGTAGTTTTCAAAAATGTTTTCATTTTTGATGAGACGCCGAATGAAAGCAGTTTAATCGCCGGCAACCGAAAACCCGCGATTTCCCGTAAATCCCTCGGCCCGTATAGTCGAATGTATACAAAGAAAGTAAGCAGGGAGTAAACTCATTTCCCGAACGATTTTTAAAATTATTTTTTCACCACTAAAACCCATGAGACTTGTAGTTTTCAAAAATGTTTTCATGAGAGACCGAATGAAAGCAGTTTAATCGCCGGCAACCGAAAACCCGCGATTTCCCGTAAATCCCGTCGGCCCGTATAGTCGAATGTATACAAAGAAAGTAAGGGAGTAAACTCATTTCCCGAACGATTTTTAAAATTATTTTTTCACCACTAAAACCCATGAGACTTGTAGTTTTCAAAAATGTTTTCATTTTTGATGAGACGCCGAATGAAAGCAGTTTAATCGCCGGCAACCGAAAACCCGCGATTTCCCGTAAATCCCGGGCTCGGCCCGTATAGTCGAATGTATACAAAGAAAGTACCAGGGAGTAAACTCATTTCCCGAACGATTTTTAAAATTATTTTTTCACCACTAAAACCCATGAGACTTGTAGTTTTCAAAAATGTTTTCATTTTTGATGAGACGCCGAATGAAAGTTTAATCGCCGGCAACCGAAAACCGCGATTTCCCGTAAATCCGGGCTCGCCGTATAGTCGAATGTATACAAAGAAAGTACCCAGGGAGTAAACTCATTTCCCGAACGATTTTTAAAATTATTTTTTCACCACTAAAACCATGAGACTTGTAGTTTTCAAAAATGTTTTCATTTTTGATGAGACGCCGAATGAAAGCAGTTTAATCGCCGGCAACCGAAAACCCCGCGATTTCCCGTAAATCCCGGGCTCGGCCCGTATAGTCGAATGTATACAAAGAAAGTACAGGGAGTAAACTCATTTCCCGAACGATTTTTAAAATTATTTTTTCACCACTAAAACCATGAGACTTGTAGTTTTCAAAAATGTTTTCATTTTTGATGAGACGCCGAATGAAAGCAGTTTAATCGCCGGCAAACGAAAACCCGCGATTTCCCGTAAATCCCGGGCTCGGCCGTATAGTCGAATGTATACAAAGAAAGTAGCAGGGAGTAAACTCATTTCCCGAACGATTTTAAAATTATTTTTCACCACTAAAACCCATGAGACTTGTAGTTTTCAAAAATGTTTTCATTTTTGATGAGACGCCGAATGAAAGCAGTTTAATCGCCGCAAACCGAAAACCCGCGATTTCCCGTAAATCCCGGCTCGGCCCGTATAGTCGAATGTATACAAAGAAAGTAAGCAGGGAGTAAACTCATTTCCCGAACGATTTTTAAATTATTTTTTCACCACTAAAACCCATGAGACTTGTAGTTTTTCAAAAAATTTTTCATTTTTGATGAGAGGCCGAATGAAAGCAGTTTAATCGCCGGCAACCGAAAACCCGCGATTTCCCGTAAATCCCTCGTATAGTCGAATGTATACAAAGAAAGTAAGCAGGGAGTAAACTCATTTCCCGAACGATTTTTAAAATTATTTTTTCACCACTAAAACCCATGAGACTTGTAGTTTTCAAAAATGTTTTCATTTTTGATGAGACGCCGAATGAAAGCAGTTTAATCGCCGGCAAACCGAAAACCCGCGATTTCCCGTAAATCCGGCTCGGCCCGTATAGTCGAATGTATACAAAGAAAGTACCCAGGGAGTAAACTCATTTCCCGAACGATTTTTAAAATTATTTTTTCACCACTAAAACCCATGAGACTTGTAGTTTTCAAAAATGTTTTCATTTTTGATGAGACGCCGAATGAAAGCAGTTTAATCGCCGGCAACCGAAAACCCGCGATTTCCCGTAAATCCCGGGCTCGGCCCGTATAGTCGAATGTATACAAAGAAAGTACAGGGAGTAAACTCATTTCCCGAACGATTTTTAAAATTATTTTTTCACCACTAAAACCCATGAGACTTGTAGTTTTCAAAAATATTTTCATTTTTATGAGACGCGAATGAAAGCAGTTTAATCGCCGGCAACCGAAAACCCGCGATTTCCCGTAATGGCCCGTATAGTCGAATGTATACAAAGAAAGTAAGCAGGGAGTAAACTCATTTCCCGAACGATTTTTTAAAATTATTTTTTCACCACTAAAAC
>JASGCC010005523.1:0-15665 GCA_030067915.1 Hydractinia echinata
GTATTTAGCGATATTTTTCTGATATTACTAGGTTGCATCGCTTTTAACAGTGAAACGATTGACTGTGGGACTTAATTGAACTGATTTTGGACTTTGACCTTATAAATGTGATAAATGAGACAATTGGACTCCAAGAAATAACACTTCTTAATTTGACATGATTGCTGGAACTCAGCAATTACACTGGGCGCTGTGGTAGCGCTTTATTTAAAAATTTAGATAAATAAGTCATTTTTTACTGTGGGACCAATCCTAGCCGTTAGCGCGCGCTGAAGAAATAGAGACAGTTTCAAAAACTACATTTCATTGACTTTCTAACGGTATCAGTCCGTTTGAGTTACAACGGTTGCGTCACATATTCGTACCAACATGTATTTAGCGATATTTTTCTGATATTACTAGGTTGCATCGCTTTTAACAGTGAAACGATTGACTGTGGGACTTAATTGAACTGATTTTGGACTTTGACCTTATAAATGTGATAAATGAGACAATTGGACTCCAAGAAATAACATTCTTCTTAATTTGACATGATTGCTGGAACTCAGCAATTACACTGGGCGCTGTGGTAGCGCTTTATTTAAAAATTTAGATAAAAAGTCATTTTTACTGTGGGACCAATCCTAGCCGTTAGCGCGCGCTGAAGAAATAGAGACAGTTTCAAAAACATTTCATTGACTTTCTAACGGTATCAGTCCGTTTGAGTTACAACGGTTGCGTCACATATTCGTACCAACATGTATTTAGCGATATTTTTCTGATATTACTAGGTTGCATCGCTTTTAACAGTGAAACGATTGACTGTGGGACTTAATTGAACTGATTTTGGACTTTGACCTTATAAATGTGATAAATGAGACAATTGGACTCCAAGAAATAACATTCTTCTTAATTTGACATGATTGCTGGAACTCAGCAATTACACTGGGCGCTGTGGTAGCGCTTTATTTAAAAATTTAGATAAATAAGTCATTTTTTACTGTGGGACCAATCCTAGCCGTTAGCGCGCGCTGAAGAAATAGAGACAGTTTCAAAAACTACATTTCATTGACTTTCTAACGGTATCAGTCCGTTTGAGTTACAACGGTTGCGTCACATATTCGTACCAACATGTATTTAGCGATATTTTTCTGATATTACTAGGTTGCATCGCTTTTAACAGTGAAACGATTGACTGTGGGACTTAATTGAACTGATTTTGGACTTTGACCTTATAAATGTGATAAATGAGACAATTGGACTCCAAGAAATAACATTCTTCTTAATTTGACATGATTGCTGGAACTCAGCAATTACACTGGGCGCTGTGGTAGCGCTTTATTTAAAAATTTAGATAAATAAGTCATTTTTTACTGTGGGACCAATCCTAGCCGTTAGCGCGCGCTGAAGAAATAGAGACAGTTTCAAAAACTACATTTCATTGACTTTCTAACGGTATCAGTCCGTTTGAGTTACAACGGTTGCGTCACATATTCGTACCAACATGTATTTAGCGATATTTTTCTGATATTACTAGGTTGCATCGCTTTTAACAGTGAAACGATTGACTGTGGGACTTAATTGAACTGATTTTGGACTTTGACCTTATAAATGTGATAAATGAGACAATTGGACTCCAAGAAATAACATTCTTCTTAATTTGACATGATTGCTGGAACTCAGCATTACACTGGGCGCTGTGGTAGCGCTTTATTTAAAAATTTAGATAAATAAGTCATTTTTTACTGTGGGACCAATCCTAGCCGTTAGCGCGCGCTGAAGAAATAGAGACAGTTTCAAAAACTACATTTCATTGACTTTCTAACGGTATCAGTCCGTTTGAGTTACAACGGTTGCGTCACATATTCGTACCAACATGTATTTAGCGATATTTTTCTGATATTACTAGGTTGCATCGCTTTTAACAGTGAAACGATTGACTGTGGGACTTAATTGAACTGATTTTGGACTTTGACCTTATAAATGTGATAAATGAGACAATTGGACTCCAAGAAATAACATTCTTCTTAATTTGACATGATTGCTGGAACTCAGCATTACACTGGGCGCTGTGGTAGCGCTTTATTTAAAAATTTAGATAAATAAGTCATTTTTTACTGTGGGACCAATCCTAGCCGTTAGCGCGCGCTGAAGAAATAGAGACAGTTTCAAAAACTACATTTCATTGACTTTCTAACGGTATCAGTCCGTTTGAGTTACAACGGTTGCGTCACATATTCGTACCAACATGTATTTAGCGATATTTTTCTGATATTACTAGGTTGCATCGCTTTTAACAGTGAAACGATTGACTGTGGGACTTAATTGAACTGATTTTGGACTTTGACCTTATAAATGTGATAAATGAGACAATTGGACTCCAAGAAATAACATTCTTCTTAATTTGACATGATTGCTGGAACTCAGCAATTACACTGGGCGCTGTGGTAGCGCTTTATTTAAAAATTTAGATAAATAAGTCATTTTTTACTGTGGGACCAATCCTAGCCGTTAGCGCGCGCTGAAGAAATAGAGACAGTTTCAAAAACTACATTTCATTGACTTTCTAACGGTATCAGTCCGTTTGAGTTACAACGGTTGCGTCACATATTCGTACCAACATGTATTTAGCGATATTTTTCTGATATTACTAGGTTGCATCGCTTTTAACAGTGAAACGATTGACTGTGGGACTTAATTGAACTGATTTTGGACTTTGACCTTATAAATGTGATAAATGAGACAATTGGACTCCAAGAAATAACATTCTTCTTAATTTGACATGATTGCTGGAACTCAGCATTACACTGGGCGCTGTGGTAGCGCTTTATTTAAAAATTTAGATAAATAAGTCATTTTTTACTGTGGGACCAATCCTAGCCGTTAGCGCGCGCTGAAGAAATAGAGACAGTTTCAAAAACTACATTTCATTGACTTTCTAACGGTATCAGTCCGTTTGAGTTACAACGGTTGCGTCACATATTCGTACCAACATGTATTTAGCGATATTTTTCTGATATTACTAGGTTGCATCGCTTTTAACAGTGAAACGATTGACTGTGGGACTTAATTGAACTGATTTTGGACTTTGACCTTATAAATGTGATAAATGAGACAATTGGACTCCAAGAAATAACATTCTTCTTAATTTGACATGATTGCTGGAACTCAGCAATTACACTGGGCGCTGTGGTAGCGCTTTATTTAAAAATTTAGATAAATAAGTCATTTTTTACTGTGGGACCAATCCTAGCCGTTAGCGCGCGCTGAAGAAATAGAGACAGTTTCAAAAACTACATTTCATTGACTTTCTAACGGTATCAGTCCGTTTGAGTTACAACGGTTGCGTCACATATTCGTACCAACATGTATTTAGCGATATTTTTCTGATATTACTAGGTTGCATCGCTTTTAACAGTGAAACGATTGACTGTGGGACTTAATTGAACTGATTTTGGACTTTGACCTTATAAATGTGATAAATGAGACAATTGGACTCCAAGAAATAACATTCTTCTTAATTTGACATGATTGCTGGAACTCAGCAATTACACTGGGCGCTGTGGTAGCGCTTTATTTAAAAATTTAGATAAATAAGTCATTTTTTACTGTGGGACCAATCCTAGCCGTTAGCGCGCGCTGAAGAAATAGAGACAGTTTCAAAAACTACATTTCATTGACTTTCTAACGGTATCAGTCCGTTTGAGTTACAACGGTTGCGTCACATATTCGTACCAACATGTATTTAGCGATATTTTTCTGATATTACTAGGTTGCATCGCTTTTAACAGTGAAACGATTGACTGTGGGACTTAATTGAACTGATTTTGGACTTTGACCTTATAAATGTGATAAATGAGACAATTGGACTCCAAGAAATAACATTCTTCTTAATTTGACATGATTGCTGGAACTCAGCAATTACACTGGGCGCTGTGGTAGCGCTTTATTTAAAAATTTAGATAAATAAGTCATTTTTACTGTGGGACCAATCCTAGCCGTTAGCGCGCGCTGAAGAAATAGAGACAGTTTCAAAAACTACATTTCATTGACTTTCTAACGGTATCAGTCCGTTTGAGTTACAACGGTTGCGTCACATATTCGTACCAACATGTATTTAGCGATATTTTTCTGATATTACTAGGTTGCATCGCTTTTAACAGTGAAACGATTGACTGTGGGACTTAATTGAACTGATTTTGGACTTTGACCTTATAAATGTGATAAATGAGACAATTGGACTCCAAGAAATAACATTCTTCTTAATTTGACATGATTGCTGGAACTCAGCAATTACACTGGGCGCTGTGGTAGCGCTTTATTTAAAAATTTAGATAAATAAGTCATTTTTTACTGTGGGACCAATCCTAGCCGTTAGCGCGCGCTGAAGAAATAGAGACAGTTTCAAAAACTACATTTCATTGACTTTCTAACGGTATCAGTCCGTTTGAGTTACAACGGTTGCGTCACATATTCGTACCAACATGTATTTAGCGATATTTTTCTGATATTACTAGGTTGCATCGCTTTTAACAGTGAAACGATTGACTGTGGGACTTAATTGAACTGATTTTGGACTTTGACCTTATAAATGTGATAAATGAGACAATTGGACTCCAAGAAATAACATTCTTCTTAATTTGACATGATTGCTGGAACTCAGCAATTACACTGGGCGCTGTGGTAGCGCTTTATTTAAAAATTTAGATAAATAAGTCATTTTTTACTGTGGGACCAATCCTAGCCGTTAGCGCGCGCTGAAGAAATAGAGACAGTTTCAAAAACTACATTTCATTGACTTTCTAACGGTATCAGTCCGTTTGAGTTACAACGGTTGCGTCACATATTCGTACCAACATGTATTTAGCGATATTTTTCTGATATTACTAGGTTGCATCGCTTTTAACAGTGAAACGATTGACTGTGGGACTTAATTGAACTGATTTTGGACTTTGACCTTATAAATGTGATAAATGAGACAATTGGACTCCAAGAAATAACATTCTTCTTAATTTGACATGATTGCTGGAACTCAGCAATTACACTGGGCGCTGTGGTAGCGCTTTATTTAAAAATTTAGATAAATAAGTCATTTTTTACTGTGGGACCAATCCTAGCCGTTAGCGCGCGCTGAAGAAATAGAGACAGTTTCAAAAACTACATTTCATTGACTTTCTAACGGTATCAGTCCGTTTGAGTTACAACGGTTGCGTCACATATTCGTACCAACATGTATTTAGCGATATTTTTCTGATATTACTAGGTTGCATCGCTTTTAACAGTGAAACGATTGACTGTGGGACTTAATTGAACTGATTTTGGACTTTGACCTTATAAATGTGATAAATGAGACAATTGGACTCCAAGAAATAACATTCTTCTTAATTTGACATGATTGCTGGAACTCAGCAATTACACTGGGCGCTGTGGTAGCGCTTTATTTAAAAATTTAGATAAATAAGTCATTTTTTACTGTGGGACCAATCCTAGCCGTTAGCGCGCGCTGAAGAAATAGAGACAGTTTCAAAAACTACATTTCATTGACTTTCTAACGGTATCAGTCCGTTTGAGTTACAACGGTTGCGTCACATATTCGTACCAACATGTATTTAGCGATATTTTTCTGATATTACTAGGTTGCATCGCTTTTAACAGTGAAACGATTGACTGTGGGACTTAATTGAACTGATTTTGGACTTTGACCTTATAAATGTGATAAATGAGACAATTGGACTCCAAGAAATAACATTCTTCTTAATTTGACATGATTGCTGGAACTCAGCGATTACACTGGGCGCTGTGGTAGCGCTTTATTTAAAAATTTAGATAAATAAGTCATTTTTTACTGTGGGACCAATCCTAGCCGTTAGCGCGCGCTGAAGAAATAGAGACAGTTTCAAAAACTACATTTCATTGACTTTCTAACGGTATCAGTCCGTTTGAGTTACAACGGTTGCGTCACATATTCGTACCAACATGTATTTAGCGATATTTTTCTGATATTACTAGGTTGCATCGCTTTTAACAGTGAAACGATTGACTGTGGGACTTAATTGAACTGATTTTGGACTTTGACCTTATAAATGTGATAAATGAGACAATTGGACTCCAAGAAATAACATTCTTCTTAATTTGACATGATTGCTGGAACTCAGCAATTACACTGGGCGCTGTGGTAGCGCTTTATTTAAAAATTTAGATAAATAAGTCATTTTTTACTGTGGGACCAATCCTAGCCGTTAGCGCGCGCTGAAGAAATAGAGACAGTTTCAAAAACTACATTTCATTGACTTTCTAACGGTATCAGTCCGTTTGAGTTACAACGGTTGCGTCACATATTCGTACCAACATGTATTTAGCGATATTTTTCTGATATTACTAGGTTGCATCGCTTTTAACAGTGAAACGATTGACTGTGGGACTTAATTGAACTGATTTTGGACTTTGACCTTATAAATGTGATAAATGAGACAATTGGACTCCAAGAAATAACATTCTTCTTAATTTGACATGATTGCTGGAACTCAGCAATTACACTGGGCGCTGTGGTAGCGCTTTATTTAAAAATTTAGATAAATAAGTCATTTTTTACTGTGGGACCAATCCTAGCCGTTAGCGCGCGCTGAAGAAATAGAGACAGTTTCAAAAACTACATTTCATTGACTTTCTAACGGTATCAGTCCGTTTGAGTTACAACGGTTGCGTCACATATTCGTACCAACATGTATTTAGCGATATTTTTCTGATATTACTAGGTTGCATCGCTTTTAACAGTGAAACGATTGACTGTGGGACTTAATTGAACTGATTTTGGACTTTGACCTTATAAATGTGATAAATGAGACAATTGGACTCCAAGAAATAACATTCTTCTTAATTTGACATGATTGCTGGAACTCAGCAATTACACTGGGCGCTGTGGTAGCGCTTTATTTAAAAATTTAGATAAATAAGTCATTTTTTACTGTGGGACCAATCCTAGCCGTTAGCGCGCGCTGAAGAAATAGAGACAGTTTCAAAAACTACATTTCATTGACTTTCTAACGGTATCAGTCCGTTTGAGTTACAACGGTTGCGTCACATATTCGTACCAACATGTATTTAGCGATATTTTTCTGATATTACTAGGTTGCATCGCTTTTAACAGTGAAACGATTGACTGTGGGACTTAATTGAACTGATTTTGGACTTTGACCTTATAAATGTGATAAATGAGACAATTGGACTCCAAGAAATAACATTCTTCTTAATTTGACATGATTGCTGGAACTCAGCAATTACACTGGGCGCTGTGGTAGCGCTTTATTTAAAAATTTAGATAAATAAGTCATTTTTTACTGTGGGACCAATCCTAGCCGTTAGCGCGCGCTGAAGAAATAGAGACAGTTTCAAAAACTACATTTCATTGACTTTCTAACGGTATCAGTCCGTTTGAGTTACAACGGTTGCGTCACATATTCGTACCAACATGTATTTAGCGATATTTTTCTGATATTACTAGGTTGCATCGCTTTTAACAGTGAAACGATTGACTGTGGGACTTAATTGAACTGATTTTGGACTTTGACCTTATAAATGTGATAAATGAGACAATTGGACTCCAAGAAATAACATTCTTCTTAATTTGACATGATTGCTGGAACTCAGCAATTACACTGGGCGCTGTGGTAGCGCTTTATTTAAAAATTTAGATAAATAAGTCATTTTTTACTGTGGGACCAATCCTAGCCGTTAGCGCGCGCTGAAGAAATAGAGACAGTTTCAAAAACTACATTTCATTGACTTTCTAACGGTATCAGTCCGTTTGAGTTACAACGGTTGCGTCACATATTCGTACCAACATGTATTTAGCGATATTTTTCTGATATTACTAGGTTGCATCGCTTTTAACAGTGAAACGATTGACTGTGGGACTTAATTGAACTGATTTTGGACTTTGACCTTATAAATGTGATAAATGAGACAATTGGACTCCAAGAAATAACATTCTTCTTAATTTGACATGATTGCTGGAACTCAGCAATTACACTGGGCGCTGTGGTAGCGCTTTATTTAAAAATTTAGATAAATAAGTCATTTTTTACTGTGGGACCAATCCTAGCCGTTAGCGCGCGCTGAAGAAATAGAGACAGTTTCAAAAACTACATTTCATTGACTTTCTAACGGTATCAGTCCGTTTGAGTTACAACGGTTGCGTCACATATTCGTACCAACATGTATTTAGCGATATTTTTCTGATATTACTAGGTTGCATCGCTTTTAACAGTGAAACGATTGACTGTGGGACTTAATTGAACTGATTTTGGACTTTGACCTTATAAATGTGATAAATGAGACAATTGGACTCCAAGAAATAACATTCTTCTTAATTTGACATGATTGCTGGAACTCAGCAATTACACTGGGCGCTGTGGTAGCGCTTTATTTAAAAATTTAGATAAATAAGTCATTTTTTACTGTGGGACCAATCCTAGCCGTTAGCGCGCGCTGAAGAAATAGAGACAGTTTCAAAAACTACATTTCATTGACTTTCTAACGGTATCAGTCCGTTTGAGTTACAACGGTTGCGTCACATATTCGTACCAACATGTATTTAGCGATATTTTTCTGATATTACTAGGTTGCATCGCTTTTAACAGTGAAACGATTGACTGTGGGACTTAATTGAACTGATTTTGGACTTTGACCTTATAAATGTGATAAATGAGACAATTGGACTCCAAGAAATAACATTCTTCTTAATTTGACATGATTGCTGGAACTCAGCAATTACACTGGGCGCTGTGGTAGCGCTTTATTTAAAAATTTAGATAAATAAGTCATTTTTTACTGTGGGACCAATCCTAGCCGTTAGCGCGCGCTGAAGAAATAGAGACAGTTTCAAAAACTACATTTCATTGACTTTCTAACGGTATCAGTCCGTTTGAGTTACAACGGTTGCGTCACATATTCGTACCAACATGTATTTAGCGATATTTTTCTGATATTACTAGGTTGCATCGCTTTTAACAGTGAAACGATTGACTGTGGGACTTAATTGAACTGATTTTGGACTTTGACCTTATAAATGTGATAAATGAGACAATTGGACTCCAAGAAATAACATTCTTCTTAATTTGACATGATTGCTGGAACTCAGCGATTACACTGGGCGCTGTGGTAGCGCTTTATTTAAAAATTTAGATAAATAAGTCATTTTTTACTGTGGGACCAATCCTAGCCGTTAGCGCGCGCTGAAGAAATAGAGACAGTTTCAAAAACTACATTTCATTGACTTTCTAACGGTATCAGTCCGTTTGAGTTACAACGGTTGCGTCACATATTCGTACCAACATGTATTTAGCGATATTTTTCTGATATTACTAGGTTGCATCGCTTTTAACAGTGAAACGATTGACTGTGGGACTTAATTGAACTGATTTTGGACTTTGACCTTATAAATGTGATAAATGAGACAATTGGACTCCAAGAAATAACATTCTTCTTAATTTGACATGATTGCTGGAACTCAGCGATTACACTGGGCGCTGTGGTAGCGCTTTATTTAAAAATTTAGATAAATAAGTCATTTTTTACTGTGGGACCAATCCTAGCCGTTAGCGCGCGCTGAAGAAATAGAGACAGTTTCAAAAACTACATTTCATTGACTTTCTAACGGTATCAGTCCGTTTGAGTTACAACGGTTGCGTCACATATTCGTACCAACATGTATTTAGCGATATTTTTCTGATATTACTAGGTTGCATCGCTTTTAACAGTGAAACGATTGACTGTGGACTTAATTGAACTGATTTTGGACTTTGACCTTATAAATGTGATAAATGAGACAATTGGACTCCAAGAAATAACATTCTTCTTAATTTGACATGATTGCTGGAACTCAGCAATTACACTGGGCGCTGTGGTAGCGCTTTATTTAAAAATTTAGATAAATAAGTCATTTTTTACTGTGGGACCAATCCTAGCCGTTAGCGCGCGCTGAAGAAATAGAGACAGTTTCAAAAACTACATTTCATTGACTTTCTAACGGTATCAGTCCGTTTGAGTTACAACGGTTGCGTCACATATTCGTACCAACATGTATTTAGCGATATTTTTCTGATATTACTAGGTTGCATCGCTTTTAACAGTGAAACGATTGACTGTGGGACTTAATTGAACTGATTTTGGACTTTGACCTTATAAATGTGATAAATGAGACAATTGGACTCCAAGAAATAACATTCTTCTTAATTTGACATGATTGCTGGAACTCAGATTACACTGGGCGCTGTGGTAGCGCTTTATTTAAAAATTTAGATAAATAAGTCATTTTTTACTGTGGGACCAATCCTAGCCGTTAGCGCGCGCTGAAGAAATAGAGACAGTTTCAAAAACTACATTTCATTGACTTTCTAACGGTATCAGTCCGTTTGAGTTACAACGGTTGCGTCACATATTCGTACCAACATGTATTTAGCGATATTTTTCTGATATTACTAGGTTGCATCGCTTTTAACAGTGAAACGATTGACTGTGGGACTTAATTGAACTGATTTTGGACTTTGACCTTATAAATGTGATAAATGAGACAATTGGACTCCAAGAAATAACATTCTTCTTAATTTGACATGATTGCTGGAACTCAGCGATTACACTGGGCGCTGTGGTAGCGCTTTATTTAAAAATTTAGATAAATAAGTCATTTTGTACTGTGGGACCAATCCTAGCCGTTAGCGCGCGCTGAAGAAATAGAGACAGTTTCAAAAACTACATTTCATTGACTTTCTAACGGTATCAGTCCGTTTGAGTTACAACGGTTGCGTCACATATTCGTACCAACATGTATTTAGCGATATTTTTCTGATATTACTAGGTTGCATCGCTTTTAACAGTGAAACGATTGACTGTGGGACTTAATTGAACTGATTTTGGACTTTGACCTTATAAATGTGATAAATGAGACAATTGGACTCCAAGAAATAACATTCTTCTTAATTTGACATGATTGCTGGAACTCAGCGATTACACTGGGCGCTGTGGTAGCGCTTTATTTAAAAATTTAGATAAATAAGTCATTTTTTACTGTGGGACCAATCCTAGCCGTTAGCGCGCGCTGAAGAAATAGAGACAGTTTCAAAAACTACATTTCATTGACTTTCTAACGGTATCAGTCCGTTTGAGTTACAACGGTTGCGTCACATATTCGTACCAACATGTATTTAGCGATATTTTTCTGATATTACTAGGTTGCATCGCTTTTAACAGTGAAACGATTGACTGTGGGACTTATTGAACTGATTTTGGACTTTGACCTTATAAATGTGATAAATGAGACAATTGGACTCCAGGAATAACATTCTTCTTAATTTGACATGATTGCTGGAACTCAGCGATTACACTGGGCGCTGTGGTAGCGCTTTATTTAAAAATTTAGATAAATAAGTCATTTTTACTGTGGGACCAATCCTAGCCGTTAGCGCGCGCTGAAGAAATAGAGACAGTTTCAAAAACTACATTTCATTGACTTTCTAACGGTATCAGTCCGTTTTAGTTACAACGGGTGCGTCAGATATTTGTACCAACATGTATTTAGCAATATTTTTCTGATATTACTAGGTTGCTAGCCGTTAGAGCGCGCTGAAGAAATAAAGACAGTTTCAAAAACTACATTTCATTGACTTTCTAACGGTATTAGTCCGTTTGAGTTACAACGGTTGTGTCACAAATTCGTACCAACATGTATTTAGCGATATTTTTCTGATATAACTAGGTTGCATCGCTTTTAACAGTGAAACGATTGACTGTGGGACTTAATTGAACTAATTTTTGACTTTGACTTTTTAAATGTGATAAATGAGACATTTGGACTCCAAAAAATAACATTCTTCTTAATTTGACATGATTGCTGGAACTCAGCAATTACACTGGGCGCTGTGGTAGCGCTTTATTTAAAAATTTAGATAAATAAGTCATTTTTTACTGTGGGACCAATCCTAGCTGTTAGCGCGCGCTAAAGGAATAGAGACAGTTTCAAAAACTACATTTCATTGACTTTCTAACGGTATCAGTCCGTTTGAGTTTAACAGTTGCGTCACATATTCGTACCAACATGTATTTAGCGATATTTTTCTGATATTACTAGGTTGCATCGCTTTTAACAGTGAAACGATTGACTGTGGACTTATTGAACTGATTTTGGACTTTGACCTTATAAATGTGATAAATGAGACAATTGGACTCCAAGAAAAAACATTCTTTTTAATTTGACATGATTGCTGGCACTCAGCGATTATACTGGTCGCTGTGGTAACGCTTTATTTAAAAATTTAGATAAATAAGTCATTTTTTACTGTGGGACCAATCCTAGCCGTTAGCTCGCGCTGAGAAATAGAGACAGTTTCAAAACTACATTTCATTGACTTCTAACGGTATCAGTCCGTTTGAGTTACAAAGGTTGTGTCACAATTCGTACCAACATGTATTTAGCGATATTTTTCTGATATTACTAGGTTGCATCGCTTTTAACAGTGAAACGATTGACTGTGGGACTTAATTGAACTGATTTTGGACTTTGACCTTATAAATGTGATAAATGAGACAATTGGACTCCAAGAAATAACATTCTTCTTAATTTGACATGATTGCTGGAACTCAGCGATTACACTGGGCGCTGTGGTAGCGCTTTATTTAAAAATTTTAGATAAATAAGTCATTTTTTACTGTGGGACCAATCCTAGCCGTTAGCGCGCGCTGAAGAAATAGAGACAGTTTCAAAAACTACATTTCATTGACTTTCTAACGGTATCAGTCCGTTTGAGTTACAACGGTTGCGTCACATATTCGTACCAACATGTATTTAGCGATATTTTTCTGATATTACTAGGTTGCATCGCTTTTAACAGTGAAACGATTGACTGTGGGACTTAGTTGAACTGATTTTGGACTTTGACCTTATAAATGTATAAATGAGACAATTGGACTCCAAGAAATAACATTCTTCTTAATTTGACATGATTGCTGGAACTCAGCGATTACACTGGCGCTGTGGTACGCTTTATTTAAAAATTTAGATAAATAAGTCATTTTTACTGTGGGACCAATCCTAGCCGTTAGCGCGCTGATGAAATAGAGACATTTTCAAAACTACATTTCATTGACTTCTAACGGTATCAGTCCGTTTGAGTTACAACGTTGCGTCACATATCGTACCAACATGTATTTAGCGATATTTTTCTGATATTACTAGGTTGCATCGCTTTAACAGTGAAACGATTGACTGTGGGACTTAATTAAACTGATTTTGGACTTTGACCTTATAATGTGATAAATGAGACAATTGGACTCCAGAAATAACATTCTTCTTAATTTGACATGATTGCTGGAACTCAGCGATTACACTGGGCGCTGTGGTAGCGCTTTATTTAAAAATTTAGATAAATAAGTCATTTTTTACTGTGGGAACAATCGTAGCCGTTAGCGCGCGCTGAAGAAATAGAGACATTTTCAAAACTACATTTCATTGACTTTCTAACGGTATCAGTCCGTTTGAGTTACAACGGTTGCGTCACAATTCGTACCAACATGTATTTAGCGAATTTTTCTGATATTACTAGGTTGCATCGCTTTTAACAGTGAAACGATTGACTGTGGGACTTATTGAACTGATTTTGGACTTTGACCTTATAAATGTGATAAATGAGACAATTGGACTCCAAGAAATAACATTCTTCTTAATTTGACATGATTGCTGGAACTCAGCGATTACACTGGGCGCTGTGGTAGCGCTTTATTTAAAAATTTAATAAATAAGTCATTTTTTACTGTGGGACCAATCCTAGCCGTTAGCGCGCGCTGAAGAAATAGAGACAGTTTCAAAAACTACATTTCATTGACTTTCTAACGGTATCAGTCCGTTTGAGTTACAACGGTTGTGTCACAATTCGTACCAACATGTATTTAGCGAAATTTTTCTGATATTACTAGGTTGCATCGCTTTTAACTGTGAAACGATTGACTGTGGGACTTAATTGAACTGATTTTGGACTTGACCTTATAAATGTGATAAATGAGACAATTGGACTCCAGAAATAACATTCTTCTTAATTTGACATGATTGCTGGAACTCAGCGATTACACTGGGCGCTGTGGTAGCGCTTTATTTAAAAATTTAGATAAATAAGTCATTTTTTACTGTGGGACCAATCCTAGCCGTTAGCGCGCGCTGAAGAAATAGAGACAGTTTCAAAAACTACATTTCATTGACTTTCTAACGGTATCAGTCCGTTTGAGTTACAACGGTTGCGTCACATATTCGTACCAACATGTATTTAGCGATATTTTTCTGATATTACTAGGTTGCATCGCTTTTAACAGTGAAACGATTGACTGTGGGACTTAGTTGAACTGATTTTGGATTTTGACCTTATAAATGTATAAATGAGACAATTGGACTCCAGGAAATAACATTCTTCTTAATTTGACATGATTGCTGGCACTCAGATTATACTGGTCGCTGTGGTAACGCTTTATTTAAAAATTTAGATAAATAAGTCAATTTTTACTGTGGGACCAATCCAAGCCGTTAGCTCGCGCTGATGAAATAGAGACATTTTCAAAGACTACATTTCATTGACTTCCTAACGGTATCAGTCCGTTTGAGTTACAACGGTTGCGTCACATATCCGTACCAACATGTATTTAGCGATATTTTTCTGATATTACTAGGTTGCATCGCTTATAACAGTGAAACGATTGGCTGTGGGACTTAATTAAACTGATTTTGGATTTGACCTTATCAATGTGATAAATGAGACAATTGGACTCAGAGAAATAACATTCTTCTTAATTTGACATGATTGCTGGAACTCAGTGATTACACTGGGCGCTGTGGTGGCGCTTTCTTTAAATTTTTAGATAAATAAGTCATTTTTTACTGTGGGACCAATCCTAGCCGTTAGCGCGCGCTGAAGAAATAGAGACAGTTTCAAAAATTACATTTCATTGATTTTCTAACGGTATCAATCCGTTTGAGTTACAACGTTGCGTACATATTCGTACCAACATGTATTTAGCGATATTTTTCTGATATTACTAGGTTGCATCGCTTTTAACAGTGAAACGATTGACTGTGGAACTTAATTGAACTGATTTTGGACTTTGACCTTATAAATGTGATAAATGAGAAAATTGGACTCCAAGAAATAACATTCTTCTTAATTTGACATGATGGCTGGCACTCAGCGATTATACTGGACGCTGTGGTAACGCTTTATTTAAAAATTTAGATAAATAAGTCATTTTTTACTGTGGGACCAACCTAGCCGTTAGCGCGCGCTGAAGAAATAGAGACAGTTTCAAAAACTACATTTCATTGACTTTCTAACGGTATCAGTCCGTTTGAGTTACAACGGTTGCATCACATATTCGTACCAACATGTATTAGCGATATTTTCTGATATTATTAGGTTGCATCGCTTTTTAACAGTGAAGCGATTGACTGGATAGTTCAACTGATTTTGGACTTTGACCTTATAATGTGATAAATGAGACAATTGGACTCCAGGAAAACATTCTTCTTATTGACATGATTGCTGGAACTCAGCGATTACACTGGGCGCTGTGATCGCTTTATTTAAAAATTTAGATAAATAAGTCATTTTTACTGTGGGACCAATCCTAGCGTTAGCGCGCGCTGATGAAATAGA
>JASGCC010005524.1:0-15656 GCA_030067915.1 Hydractinia echinata
GTAAAAAATGTCTTATTTATTCAATTTCTAAATAAAGCGCTACACAGAGCAAGTGTAATTGCGTGAGTTCCAGCAATCATGTCAAATTAAGAAGAATGTTATTTCTTGGAGTCAATTGTCTCATTTATCACATTTATAAGGTCAAAGTCCAAAATCAGTTCAATTAAGTCCCACAGTAAATCGTTTCACTGTTAAAAGCGATGCAACCTGGTAATATCAGAAAAATATCGCTAAATACATGTTGGTACGAATATGTGACGCAACCGTTGTACTCAAACGGATTGATACCGTTAGAAAGTCAATGAAATGTAGTTTTTGAATCTGTCTCTATTTCTTTAGCGCGCGCTAACGGCTAGGATTGGTCCCACAGTAAAAAATGAACTTATTTATCTAAATTTTTAAATAAGCGCTACCACAGCGCCCAGTGTAATTGCTGAGTTCCAGCAATCATGTCAAATTAAGAAGAATTGTTATTTCTTGGAGTACAATTGTCTCATTTATCACATTTATAAGGTTAAAGTCCAAAACCAGTTCAATTAAGTCCACAGTCAATCGTTTCACTGTTAAAAGCGATGCAACCTAGTAATATCAGAAAAAATATCGCTAATACATGTTGGGTACGAATATGTGACGCACCGTTGTAACTCAACAGACTGATACCGTTAGAAAGTCATGAAATGTAGTTTTTGAATCTGTCTCTATTTCTTTAGCGCGCGCTAACGGCTAGGATTGGTCCCACAGTAAAAAATGACTTACTTATCTAAATTTTTAAATAAATCGCTACCAACAGCGCCCAGTGTAATTGCTGAGTTCCAGCAATCAATGTCAAATTAAGAAGATGTTATTTCTTGGAGTACAATTGTCTCATTTATCACATTTATAAGGTTAAAGTACAAAATCAGTTCAATTAAGTCCCACGGTCAATCGTTTCACTGTTAAAGCGATGCAACCTGGTAATATCAGAAAAATATCGCTAAATACATGTTGGTACGAATATGTGACGCAACCGTTGTAACTCAAACGGACTGATACCGTTAGAAAGTCAATGAAATGTAGTTTTTGAAACTGTCTCTATTTCTTCAGCGCGCGCTAACGGCTAGGATTGGTCCCACAATAAAAAATGACTTATTTATCTAAATTTTTAAATAAAGCGCTACCACAGCGCCCAGTGTAATCGCTGAGTTCCAGCAATCATGTCAAATTAAGAAGAATGTTATTTCTTGGAGTCCAATTGTCTCATTTATCACATTTATAAGGTCAAAGTCCAAAATCAGTTCAATTAAGTCCCACAGTCAATCGTTTCACTGTTAAAAGCGATGCAACCTAGTAATATCAGAAAAATATCGCTAAATACATGTTGGTACGAATATGTGACGCAACCGTTGTAACTCAAACGGATTGATACCGTTAGAAAGTCAATGAAATGTAGTTTTTGAAACTGTCTCTATTTCTTCAGCGCGCGCTAACGGCTAGGATTGGTCCCACAATAAAAAATGACTTATTTATCTAAATTTTTAAATAAAGCGCTACCACAGCGCCCAGTGTAATCGCTGAGTTCCAGCAATCATGTCAAATTAAGAAGAATGTTATTTCTTGGAGTCCAATTGTCTCATTTATCACATTTATAAGGTCAAAGTCCAAAATCAGTTCAATTAAGTCCCACAGTCAATCGTTTCACTGTTAAAAGCGATGCAACCTGGTAATATCAGAAAAATATCGCTAAATACATGTTGGTACGAATATGTGACGCAACCGTTGTAACTCAAACGGATTGATACCGTTAGAAAGTCAATGAAATGTAGTTTTTTGAATCTGTCTCTATTTCTTCTAGCGCGCGCTAACGGCTAGGATTGGTCCCACAGTAAAAAATGACTTATTTATCTAAATTTTTAAATAAAGCGCTACCACAGCGCCCAGTGTAATTGCTGAGTTCCAGCAATCATGTCAAATTAAGAAGAATGTTATTTCTTGGAGTACAATTGTCTCATTTATCACATTTATAAGGTCAAAGTCCAAAATCAGTTCAATTAAGTCCCACAGTCAATCGTTTCACTGTTAAAAGCGATGCAACCTGGTAATATCAGAAAAATATCGCTAAATACATGTTGGTACGAATATGTGACGCAACCGTTGTAACTCAAACGGACTTGATACCGTTAGAAAGTCAATGAAATGTAGTTTTTGAAACTGTCTCTATTTCTTCAGCGCGCGCTAACGGCTAGGATTGGTCCCACAGTAAAAAATGACTTATTTATCTAAATTTTTAAATAAAGCGCTACCACAGCGCCCAGTGTAATCGCTGAGTTCCAGCAATCATGTCAAATTAAGAAGAATGTTATTTCTTGGAGTCCAATTGTCTCATTTATCACATTTATAAGGACAAAGTACAAAATCAGTTCAATTAAGTCCCACAGTCAATCGTTTCACTGTTAAAAGCGATGCAACCTGGTAATATCAGAAAAATATCGCTAAATACATGTTGGTACGAATATGTGACGCAACCGTTGTAACTCAAACGGATTGATACCGTTAGAAAGTCAATGAAATGTAGTTTTTGAATCTGTCTCTATTTCTTTAGCGCGCGCTAACGGCTAGGATTGGTCCCACAGTAAAAAATGACTTATTTATCTAAATTTTTAAATAAAGCGCTACCACAGCGCCCAGTGTATTTGCTGAGTTCCAGCAATCATGTCAAAGTAAGAAGAATGTTATTTCTTGGAGTACAATTGTCTCATTTATCACATTTATAAGGTCAAAGTCCAAAATCAGTTCAATTAAGTCCCACAGTCAATCGTTTCACTGTTAAAAGCGATGCAACCTGGTAATATCAGAAAAATATCGCTAAATACATGTTGGTACGAAATATGTGACGCAACCGTTGTAACTCAAACGGATTGATACCGTTAGAAAGTCAATGAAATGTAGTTTTTGAACTGTCTCTATTTCTTCAGCGCGCGCTAACGGCTAGGATTGGTCCCACAGTAAAAAATGACTTATTTATCTAAATTTTTAAATAAAGCGCTACCACAGCGCCCAGTGTAATTGCTGAGTTCCAGCAATCATGTCAAATTAAGAAGAATGTTATTTCTTGGAGTCCAATTGTCTCATTTATCACATTTATAAGGACAAAGTACAAAATCAGTTCAATTAAGTCCCACAGTCAATCGTTTCACTGTTAAAAGCGATGCAACCTGGTAATATCAGAAAAATATCGCTAAATACATGTTGGTACGAATATGTGACGCAACCGTTGTAACTCAAACGGATTGATACCGTTAGAAAGTCAATGAAATGTAGTTTTTGAAACTGTCTCTATTTCTTCAGCGCGCGCTAACGGCTAGGATTGGTCCGACAATAAAAAATGACTTATTTATCTAAATTTTTAAATAAAGCGCTACCACAGCGCCCAGTGTAATCGCTGAGTTCCAGCAATCATGTCAAATTAAGAAGAATGTTATTTCTTGGAGTCCAATTGTCTCATTTATCACATTTATAAGGTCAAAGTCCAAAATCAGTTCAATTAAGTCCCACAGTCAATCGTTTCACTGTTAAAAGCGATGCAACCTGGTAATATCAGAAAAATATCGCTAAATACATGTTGGTACGAATATGTGACGCAACCGTTGTAACTCAAACGGATTATACCGTTAGAAAGTCAATGAAATGTAGTTTTTGAAACTGTCTCTATTTCTTCAGCGCGCGCTAACGGCTAGGATTGGTCCCACAATAAAAAATGACTTATTTATCTAAATTTTTAAATAAAGCGCTACCACAGCGCCCAGTGTAATTGCTGAGTTCCAGCAATCATGTCAAATTAAGAAGAATGTTATTTCTTGGAGTACAATTGTCTCATTTATCACATTTATAAGGTCAAAGTCAAAATCAGTTCAATTAAGTCCCACAGTCAATCGTTTCACTGTTAAAAGCGATGCAACCTGGTAATATCAGAAAAATATCGCTAAATACATGTTGGTACGAATATGTGACGCAACCGTTGTAACTCAAACGGACTGATACCGTTAGAAAGTCAATGAAATGTAGTTTTTGAAACTGTCTCTATTTCTTCAGCGCGCGCTAACGGCTAGGATTGGTCCCACAGTAAAAAATGACTTATTTATCTAAATTTTTAAATAAAGCGCTACCACAGCGCCCAGTGTAATCGCTGAGTTCCAGCAATCATGTCAAATTAAGAAGAATGTTATTTCTTGGAGTCCAATTGTCTCATTTATCACATTTATAAGGTCAAAGTCCAAAATCAGTTCAATTAAGTCCCACAGTCAATCGTTTCACTGTTAAAGCGATGCAACCTGGTAATATCAGAAAAATATCGCTAAATACATGTTGGTACGAATATGTGACGCAACCGTTGTAACTCAAACGGACTTATACCGTTAGAAAGTCAATGAAATGTAGTTTTTGAAACTGTCTCTATTTCTTCAGCGCGCGCTAACGGCTAGGATTGGTCCCACAATAAAAAATGACTTATTTATCTAAATTTTTAAATAAAGCGCTACCACAGCGCCCAGTGTAATCGCTGAGTTCCAGCAATCATGTCAAATTAAGAAGAATGTTATTTCTTGGAGTCCAATTGTCTCATTTATCACATTTATAAGGTCAAAGTCCAAAATCAGTTCAATTAAGTCCCACAGTCAATCGTTTCACTGTTAAAAGCGATGCAACCTGGTAATATCAGAAAAATATCGCTAAATACATGTTGGTACGAATATGTGACGCAACCGTTGTAACTCAAACGGACTTATACCGTTAGAAAGTCAATGAAATGTAGTTTTTGAAACTGTCTCTATTTCTTCAGCGCGCGCTAACGGCTAGGATTGGTCCCACAATAAAAAATGACTTATTTATCTAAATTTTTAAATAAAGCGCTACCACAGCGCCCAGTGTAATCGCTGAGTTCCAGCAATCATGTCAAATTAAGAAGAATGTTATTTCTTGGAGTCCAATTGTCTCATTTATCACATTTATAAGGTCAAAGTACAAAATCAGTTCAATTAAGTCCCACAGTCAATCGTTTCACTGTTAAAAGCGATGCAACCTGGTAATATCAGAAAAATATCGCTAAATACATGTTGGTACGAATATGTGACGCAACCGTTGTAACTCAAACGGACTTGATACCGTTAGAAAGTCAATGAAATGTAGTTTTTGAAACTGTCTCTATTTCTTCAGCGCGCGCTAACGGCTAGGATTGGTCCCACAATAAAAAATGACTTATTTATCTAAATTTTTAAATAAAGCGCTACCACAGCGCCCAGTGTAATCGCTGAGTTCCAGCAATCATGTCAAATTAAGAAGAATGTTATTTCTTGGAGTACAATTGTCTCATTTATCACATTTATAAGGTCAAAGTCAAAATCAGTTCAATTAAGTCCCACAGTCAATCGTTTCACTGTTAAAAGCGATGCAACCTGGTAATATCAGAAAAATATCGCTAAATACATGTTGGTACGAATATGTGACGCAACCGTTGTAACTCAAACGGACTTGATACCGTTAGAAAGTCAATGAAATGTAGTTTTTGAAACTGTCTCTATTTCTTTAGCGCGCGCTAACGGCTAGGATTGGTCCCACAGTAAAAAATGACTTATTTATCTAAATTTTTAAATAAAGCGCTACCACAGCGCCCAGTGTAATTGCTGAGTTCCAGCAATCATGTCAAATTAAGAAGAATGTTATTTCTTGGAGTCCAATTGTCTCATTTATCACATTTATAAGGTAAAGTCCAAAATCAGTTCAATTAAGTCCCACAGTCAATCGTTTCACTGTTAAAAGCGATGCAACCTAGGTAATATCAGAAAAATATCGCTAAATACATGTTGGTACGAATATGTGACGCAACCGTTGTAACTCAAACGGATTGATACCGTTAGAAAGTCAATGAAATGTAGTTTTTGAATCTGTCTCTATTTCTTCAGCGCGCGCTAACGGCTAGGATTGGTCCCACAGTAAAAAATGACTTATTTATCTAAATTTTTAAATAAAGCGCTACCACAGCGCCCAGTGTAATCGCTGAGTTCCAGCAATCATGTCAAATTAAGAAGAATGTTATTTCTTGGAGTACAATTGTCTCATTTATCACATTTATAAGGTCAAAGTCCAAAATCAGTTCAATTAAGTCCCACAGTCAATCGTTTCACTGTTAAAAGCGATGCAACCTGGTAATATCAGAAAAATATCGCTAAATACATGTTGGTACGAATATGTGACGCAACCGTTGTAACTCAAACGGACTTGATACCGTTAGAAAGTCAATGAAATGTAGTTTTTGAAACTGTCTCTATTTCTTCAGCGCGCGCTAACGGCTAGGATTGGTCCCACAATAAAAAATGACTTATTTATCTAAATTTTTAAATAAAGCGCTACCACAGCGCCCAGTGTAATCGCTGAGTTCCAGCAATCATGTCAAATTAAGAAGAATGTTATTTCTTGGAGTCCAATTGTCTCATTTATCACATTTATAAGGTCAAAGTCCAAAATCAGTTCAATTAAGTCCCACAGTCAATCGTTTCACTGTTAAAAGCGATGCAACCTAGTAATATCGGAAAAATATCGCTAAATACATGTTGGTACGAATATGTGACGCAACCGTTGTAACTCAAACGGATTGATACCGTTAGAAAGTCAATGAAATGTAGTTTTTGAATCTGTCTCTATTTCTTTAGCGCGCGCTAACGGCTAGGATTGGTCCCACAGTAAAAAATGACTTATTTATCTAAATTTTTAAATAAAGCGCTACCACAGCGCCCAGTGTAATCGCTGAGTTCCAGCAATCATGTCAAATTAAGAAGAATGTTATTTCTTGGAGTCCAATTGTCTCATTTATCACATTTATAAGGACAAAGTACAAAATCAGTTCAATTAAGTCCCACAGTCAATCGTTTCACTGTTAAAAGCGATGCAACCTGGTAATATCAGAAAAATATCGCTAAATACATGTTGGTACGAATATGTGACGCAACCGTTGTAACTCAAACGGACTTGATACCGTTAGAAAGTCAATGAAATGTAGTTTTTGAAACTGTCTCTATTTCTTCAGCGCGCGCTAACGGCTAGGATTGGTCCCACAATAAAAAATGACTTATTTATCTAAATTTTTAAATAAAGCGCTACCACAGCGCCCAGTGTAATCGCTGAGTTCCAGCAATCATGTCAAATTAAGAAGAATGTTATTTCTTGGAGTCCAATTGTCTCATTTATCACATTTATAAGGTCAAAGTCCAAAATCAGTTCAATTAAGTCCCACAGTCAATCGTTTCACTGTTAAAAGCGATGCAACCTGGTAATATCAGAAAAATATCGCTAAATACATGTTGGTACGAATATGTGACGCAACCGTTGTAACTCAAACGGACTTGATACCGTTAGAAAGTCAATGAAATGTAGTTTTTGAAACTGTCTCTATTTCTTCAGCGCGCGCTAACGGCTAGGATTGGTCCCACAGTAAAAAATGACTTATTTATCTAAATTTTTAAATAAAGCGCTACCACAGCGCCCAGTGTAATTGCTGAGTTCCAGCAATCATGTCAAATTAAGAAGAATGTTATTTCTTGGAGTACAATTGTCTCATTTATCACATTTATAAGGTCAAAGTCCAAAATCAGTTCAATTAAGTCCCACAGTCAATCGTTTCACTGTTAAAAGCGATGCAACCTGGTAATATCAGAAAAATATCGCTAAATACATGTTGGTACGAATATGTGACGCAACCGTTGTAACTCAAACGGACTTGATACCGTTAGAAAGTCAATGAAATGTAGTTTTTGAAACTGTCTCTATTTCTTCAGCGCGCGCTAACGGCTAGGATTGGTCCCACAATAAAAAATGACTTATTTATCTAAATTTTTAAATAAAGCGCTACCACAGCGCCCAGTGTAATCGCTGAGTTCCAGCAATCATGTCAAATTAAGAAGAATGTTATTTCTTGGAGTCCAATTGTCTCATTTATCACATTTATAAGGTCAAAGTCCAAAATCAGTTCAATTAAGTCCCACAGTCAATCGTTTCACTGTTAAAAGCGATGCAACCTAGTAATATCGAAAAATATCGCTAAATACATGTTGGTACGAATATGTGACGCAACCGTTGTAACTCAAACGGATTGATACCGTTAGAAAGTCAATGAAATGTAGTTTTTGAATCTGTCTCTATTTCTTTAGCGCGCGCTAACGGCTAGGATTGGTCCCACAGTAAAAAATGACTTATTTATCTAAATTTTTAAATAAAGCGCTACCACAGCGCCCAGTGTAATTGCTGAGTTCCAGCAATCATGTCAAATTAAGAAGAATGTTATTTCTTGGAGTACAATTGTCTCATTTATCACATTTATAAGGTCAAAGTCCAAAATCAGTTCAATTAAGTCCCACAGTCAATCGTTTCACTGTTAAAAGCGATGCAACCTGTAATATCAGAAAAATATCGCTAAATACATGTTGGTACGAATATGTGACGCAACCGTTGTAACTCAAACGGACTTGATACCGTTAGAAAGTCAATGAAATGTAGTTTTTGAAACTGTCTCTATTTCTTCAGCGCGCGCTAACGGCTAGGATTGGTCCCACAGTAAAAAATGACTTATTTATCTAAATTTTTAAATAAAGCGCTACCACAGCGCCCAGTGTAATCGCTGAGTTCCAGCAATCATGTCAAATTAAGAAGAATGTTATTTCTTGGAGTCCAATTGTCTCATTTATCACATTTATAAGGTCAAAGTCCAAAATCAGTTCAATTAAGTCCCACAATCCAATCGTTTCACTGTTAAAAGCGATGCAACCTGTAATATCAGAAAAATATCGCTAAATACATGTTGGTACGAATATGTGACGCAACCGTTGTAACTCAAACGGACTGATACCGTTAGAAAGTCAATGAAATGTAGTTTTTGAAACTGTCTCTATTTCTTCAGCGCGCGCTAACGGCTAGGATTGGTCCCACAGTAAAAAATGACTTATTTATCTAAATTTTTAAATAAAGCGCTACCACAGCGCCCAGTGTATTGCTGAGTTCCAGCAATCATGTCAAATTAAGAAGAATGTTATTTCTTGGAGTCCAATTGTCTCATTTATCACATTTATAAGGTCAAAGTCCAAAATCAGTTCAATTAAGTCCCACAGTCAATCGTTTCACTGTTAAAAGCGATGCAACCTGGTAATATCAGAAAAATATCGCTAAATACATGTTGGTACGAATATGTGACGCAACCGTTGTAACTCAAACGGATTGATACCGTTAGAAAGTCAATGAAATGTAGTTTTTTGAAACTGTCTCTATTCTTCAGCGCGCGCTAACGGCTAGGATTGGTCCCACAATAAAAAAATGACTTATTTATCTAAATTTTTAAATAAAGCGCTACCACAGCGCCCAGTGTAATTGCTGAGTTCCAGCAATCATGTCAAATAAGAAGAATGTTATTTCTTGGAGTACAATTGTCTCATTTATCACATTTATAAGGACAAAGTACAAAATCAGTTCAATTAAGTCCCACAGTCAATCGTTTCACTGTTAAAAGCGATGCAAACCTGGTAATATCAGAAAATATCGCTAAATACATGTTGGTACGAATATGTGACGCAACCGTTGTAACTCAAACGGACTTATACCGTTAGAAAGTCAATGAAATGTAGTTTTTGAAACTGTCTCTATTTCTTCAGCGCGCGCTAACGGCTAGGATTGGTCCCACAATAAAAAATGACTTATTTATCTAAATTTTTTAAATAAAGCGCTACCACAGCGCCCAGTGTATTCGCTGAGTTCCAGCAATCATGTCAAATTAAGAAGAATGTTATTTCTTGGAGTCCAATTGTCTCATTTATCACATTTATAAGGTCAAAGTCCAAAATCAGTTCAATTAAGTCCCACAGTCAATCGTTTCACTGTTAAAGCGATGCAACCTGGTAATATCAGAAAAATATCGCTAAATACATGTTGGTACGAATATGTGACGCAACCGTTGTAACTCAAACGGACTTGATACCGTTAGAAAGTCAATGAAATGTAGTTTTTGAACTGTCTCAATTTCTTCAGCGCGCGCTAGCGACTAGGATTGGTCCCACAGTAAAAAATGACTTATTTATCTAATTTTTAAATAAAGCGCTACCACAGCGCCCAGTGTAATGCTGAGTTCCAGCAATCATGTCAAATTAAGAAGAATGTTATTTCTTGGAGTCCAATTGTCTCATTTATCACATTTATAAGGTCAAAGTCCAAAATCAGTTCAATTAAGTCCCACAGTCAATCGTTTCACTGTTAAAAGCGATGCAACCTAGGTAATATCGGAAAAATATCGCTAAATACATGTTGGTACGAATATGTGACGCAACCGTTGTAACTCAAACGGATTGATACCGTTAGAAAGTCAATGAAATGTAGTTTTTGAATCTGTCTCTATTTCTTTAGCGCGCGCTAACGGCTAGGATTGGTCCCACAGTAAAAAATGACTTATTTATCTAAATTTTTAAATAAAGCGCTACCACAGCGCCCAGTGTAATCGCTGAGTTCCAGCAATCATGTCAAATTAAGAAGAATGTTATTTCTTGGAGTCCAATTGTCTCATTTATCACATTTATAAGGTCAAAGTCCAAAATCAGTTCAATTAAGTCCCACAGTCAATCGTTTCACTGTTAAAAGCGATGCAACCTGGTAATATCAGAAAAATATCGCTAAATACATGTTGGTACGAATATGTGACGCAACCGTTGTAACTCAAACGGACTTGATACCGTTAGAAAGTCAATGAAATGTAGTTTTTGAAACTGTCTCTATTTCTTCAGCGCGCGCTAACGGCTAGGATTGGTCCCACAATAAAAAATGACTTATTTATCTAAATTTTTAAATAAAGCGCTACCACAGCGCCCAGTGTAATCGCTGAGTTCCAGCAATCATGTCAAATTAAGAAGAATGTTATTTCTTGGAGTCCAATTGTCTCATTTATCACATTTATAAGGTCAAAGTCCAAAATCAGTTCAATTAAGTCCCACAGTCAATCGTTTCACTGTTAAAAGCGATGCAACCTAGTAATATCAGAAAAATATCGCTAAATACATGTTGGTACGAATATGTTGACGAACCGTTGTAACTCAAACGGATTGATACCGTTAGAAAGTCAATGAATGTAGTTTTTGAAATCTGTCTCTATTTCTTTCAGCGCGCGCTAACGGCTAGGATTGGTCCCACAGTAAAAAATGACTTATTTTATCTAAATTTTAAATAAAGCGCTACCACAGCGCCCAGTGTAATCGCTGAGTTCCAGCAATCATGTCAAATTAAGAAGAATGTTATTTCTTGGAGTCCAATTGTCTCATTTATCACATTTTATAAGGACAAAGTACAAAATCAGTTCAATTAAGTCCCACAGTCAATGTTCACTGTTAAAAGCGTACCTGTAATATCAGAAAAATATCGCTAAATACATGTTGGTACGAATATGTGACGCAACCGTTGTAACTCAAACGGACTTATATCCGTTAGAAAGTCAATGAAATTGTAGTTTTTGAAACTGTCTCTATTCTCTTCAGCGCGCGCTAACGGCTAGGATTGGTCCCACAGTAAAAATGACTTATTTATCTAAATTTTTAATAAAGCGCTACCACAGCGCCCAGTGTAATGCTGAGTTCCAGCAATCAAATGTCAAATTAAGAAGATGTTATTTCTTGGAGTCCAATTGTCTCATTTATCACATTTATAAGGTCAAAGTCAAATCAGTTCAATTAAGTCCCACAGTCAATCGTTTCACTGTTAAAAGCGATGCAACCTGGTAATATCGGAAAAATATCGCTAAATACATGTTGGTACGAATATGTGACGCAACCGTTGTAACTCAAACGGACTTATACCGTTAGAAAGTCAATGAAATGTAGTTTTTGAAACTGTCTCTATTTCTTCAGCGCGCGCTAACGGCTAGGATTGGGTCCCACAATAAAAAATGACTTATTTATCTAAATTTTTAAATAAAGCGCTACCACAGCGCCCAGTGTAATTGCTGAGTTCCAGCAATCATGTCAAATTAAGAAGAATGTTATTTCTTGGAGTCCAATTTTCTCATTTATCACATTTATAAGGTCAAAGTCCAAAATCAGTTCAATTAAGTCCCACAGTCAATCGTTTCACTGTTAAAAGCGATGCAACCTGGTAATATCAGAAAAAATATCGCTAAATACATGTTGGTACGAATATGTGACGCAACCGTTGTAACTCAAACGGACTTGATACCGTTAGAAAGTCAATGAAATGTAGTTTTTGAAACTGTCTCTATTTCTTCAGCGCGCGCTAACGGCTAGGATTGGTCCACAATAAAAAATGACTTATTTATCTAAATTTTTAAATAAAGCGCTACCACAGCGCCCAGTGTAATCGCTGAGTTCCAGCAATCATGTCAAATTAAGAAGAATGTTATTTCTTGGAGTCCAATTGTCTCATTTATCACATTTATAAGGTCAAAGTACAAAATCAGTTCAATTAAGTCCCACAGTCAATCGTTTCACTGTTAAAAGCGATGCAACCTGGTAATATCAGAAAAATATCGCTAAATACATGTTGGTACGAATATGTGACGCAACCGTTGTAACTCAAACGGACTTGATACGTTAGAAAGTCAATGAAATGTAGTTTTTGAAACTGTCTCTATTTCTTCAGCGCGCGCTAACGGCTAGGATTGGTCCGACAATAAAAAATGACTTATTTATCTAATTTTTAAATAAAGCGCTACCACAGCGCCCAGTGTATTGCTGAGTTCCAGCAATCATGTCAAATTAAGAAGAATGTTATTTCTTGGAGTACAATTGTCTCATTTATCACATTTATAAGGTCAAAGTCCAAAATCAGTTCAATTAAGTCCCACGGTCAATCGTTTCACTGTTAAAAGCGATGCAACCTGGTAATATCAGAAAAATATCGCTAAATACATGTTGGTACGAATATGTGACGCAACCGTTGTAACTCAAACGGATTGATACGTTAGAAAGTCAATGAAATGTAGTTTTTGAACTGTCTCTATTTCTTCAGCGCGCGCTAACGGCTAGGATTGGTCCCACAATAAAAAATGACTTATTTATCTAAATTTTTAAATAAAAGCGCTACCACAGCGCCCAGTGTAATCGCTGAGTTCCAGCAATCATGTCAAATTAAGAAGAATGTTATTTCTTGGAGTCCAATTGTCTCATTTATCACATTTATAAGGTCAAAGTCCAAAATCAGTTCAATTAAGTCCCACAGTCAATCGTTTCACTGTTAAAAGCGATGCAACCTGGTAATATCAGAAAAATATCGCTAAATACATGTTGGTACGAATATGTGACGCAACGTTGTAACTCAAACGGACTTGATACCGTTTAGAAAGTCAATGAAATGTAGTTTTTGAAACTGTCTCTATTTCTTCAGCGCGCGCTAACGCTAGGATTGGTCCCACAGTAAAAATGACTTATTTATCTAAATTTTTAAATAAAGCGCTACCACAGCGCCCAGTGTAATCGCTGAGTTCCAGCAATCATGTCAAATTAAGAGAATGTTATTTCTTGGAGTCCAATTGTCTCATTTATCACATTTATAAGGCAAATACAAAATCAGTTCAATTAAGTCCCACAGTCAATCCGTTTCACTGTTTAAAAGCGATGCAACCTGGTAATATCGGAAAAATATCGCTAAATACATGTTGGTACGAATATGTGACGCAACCGTTGTAACTCAAACGGACTTGATATGCGTTAGAAAGTCAATGAAATGTAGTTTTTGAAACTGTCTTCTATTTCTTTCAGCGCGCGCCAACGGCTAGGATTGGTCTCACAGTAAAAAATGACTTTATTTATCTAACTTTTTTAAATAAAGCGCTACCACAGCGCCCAGTGTAATTGCTGAGTTCCAGCAATCATGTCAAAGTAAGAAGAATGTTATTCTTGGAGTACAATTGTCTCATTTATCACATTTATAAGGACAAAGTACAAAATCAGTTTCAATTAAGTCCCACAGTCAATTCGTTTCACTGTTTAAAAGCGATGCAACCTGGTAATATCAGAAAATATCGCTAAATACATGTTGGTACGAATATGTGACGCAACCGTTGTAACTCAAACGGACTGTATACCGTTAGAAAGTCAATGAAATGTAGTTTTTGAAACTGTCTCTATTTCTTCAGCGCGCGCTAACGGCTAGGATTGGTCCCACATAAAAAATGACTTATTTATCTAAATTTTAAATAAAGCGCTACCACAGCGCCCAGTGTAATCGCTGAGTTCCAGCAATCATGTCAAATTAAGAAGAATGTTATTTCTTGGAGTCCAATTGTCTCATTTATCACATTTATAAGGTCAAAGTCCAAAATCAGTTCAATTAAGTCCCACAGTCAATCGTTTCACTGTTAAAGCGAATGCAACCTAGTAATATCGGAAAAATATCGCTAAATACATGTTGGTACGAATATGTGACGCAACCGTTGTAACTCAAACGGATTGATACCGTTAGAAAGTCAATCAAATGTAGTTTTTGAATCTGTCTCTATTTCTTCAGTGCGCGCTAGCGGCTAGGATTGTCCCACAGTAAAAAATGACTTAATTTATCTAAATTTTTAATAAAGCGCTACCACAGCGCCCAGTGTAATCGCTGAGTTCCAGCAATCATGTCAAATTAAGAAGAATGTTATTTCTTGGAGTCCAATTATCTCATTTATCACATTTATAAGGTCAAAGTCAAAATCAGTTCAATTAAGTCCCACAGTCAATCGTTTCACTGTTAAAAGCGATGCAACCTAGTAATATCGGAAAAATATCGCTAAATACATGTTGGTACGAATATGTGACGCAACCGTTGAACTCAAACGGATTATACCCGTTAGAAAGTCAATGAAATGTAGTTTTTGAAACTGTCTCTATTTCTTCAGCGCGCGCTAACGGCTAGGATTGGTCCCACAGTAAAAAATGACTTATTTATCTAATTTTTAAATAAGCGCTACCACAGCGCCCAGTGTACTTCGCGTGAGTTCCAGCAATCATGTCAAATAAGGAAGAATGTTATTTGTTGAGTACAATTTGTCTGCATTATCACATTTATGAAGGACAAAGTACAAAATCAGTTCAATTAAGTCCACGGTCAATCGTTTCACTGTTAAAAGCGATGCAACCTGGTAATGTCAGAAAAATATCGCTAAATACATGTTGGTACGAATATGTGACGCAACCGTTGTAACTCAAACGGACTTATACGTTAGAAAGTCAATGAAATGTAGTTTTTGAAACTGTCTCTATTTCTTCAGCGCGCGCTAACGGCTAGGATTGGTCCCACATAAAAAATGACTTATTTATCTAAATTTTTAAATAAAGCGCTACCACAGCGCCCAGTGTAATTCGCTGAGTTCCAGCAATCATGTCAAATTAAGAAGAATGTTATTTCTTGGAGTCCAATTGTCTCATTTATCACATTTATAAGGACAAAGTACAAATCAGTTCAAATAAGTTCCACAGTTAATCGTTTCACTGTTAAAAGCGATGAACCTGGTAATCTCAGAAAAATATCGCTAAATACATGTTGGTACGAATATGTGACGCAACCGTTGTAACTCAAACGGACTTATACCGTTAGAAAGTCAATGAAATATAGTTTTTGAAACTGTCTCTATTTCTTCAGCGCGCGCTAACGGCTAGGATTGGTCCCACAGT
>JASGCC010005525.1:0-15651 GCA_030067915.1 Hydractinia echinata
GTTGCCGGCGATTAAACTGCTTTCATTCGGCGTCTCATCAAAATGAAAATATTTTTGAAAACTACAAGTCTCATGGGTTTTAGTGGTGAAAAAATAATTTTAAAAATCGTTCGGGAAATGAGTTTACTCCCTGCTTACTTTCTTTGTATACATTCGACTATACGGGATTTACGGGAAATCGCGGGTTTTCGGTTGCCGGCGATTAAACTGCTTTCATTCGGCGTCTCATCAAAAATGAAAATATTTTTGAAAACTACAAGTCTCATGGGTTTTAGTGGTGAAAAAATAATTTTAAAAATCGTTCGGGAAATGAGTTTACTCCCTGCTTACTTTCTTTGTATACATTCGACTATACGGGATTTACGGGAAATCGCGGGTTTTCGGTTGCCGGCGATTAAACTGCTTTCATTCGGCGTCTCATCAAAAATGAAAATATTTTTGAAAACTACAAGTCTCATGGGTTTTAGTGGTGAAAAAATAATTTTAAAAATCGTTCGGGAAATGAGTTTACTCCCTGCTTACTTTCTTTGTATACATTCGACTATACGGGATTTACGGGAAATCGCGGGTTTTCGGTTGCCGGCGATTAAACTGCTTTCATTCGGCGTCTCATCAAAAATGAAAATATTTTTGAAAACTACAAGTCTCATGGGTTTTAGTGGTGAAAAAATAATTTTAAAAATCGTTCGGGAAATGAGTTTACTCCCTGCTTACTTTCTTTGTATACATTCGACTATACGGGATTTACGGGAAATCGCGGGTTTTCGGTTGCCGGCGATTAAACTGCTTTCATTCGGCGTCTCATCAAAAATGAAAATATTTTTGAAAACTACAAGTCTCATGGGTTTTAGTGGTGAAAAAATAATTTTAAAAATCGTTCGGGAAATGAGTTTACTCCCTGCTTACTTTCTTTGTATACATTCGACTATACGGGATTTACGGGAAATCGCGGGTTTTCGGTTGCCGGCGATTAAACTGCTTTCATTCGGCGTCTCATCAAAAATGAAAATATTTTTGAAAACTACAAGTCTCATGGGTTTTAGTGGTGAAAAAATAATTTTAAAAATCGTTCGGGAAATGAGTTTACTCCCTGCTTACTTTCTTTGTATACATTCGACTATACGGGATTTACGGGAAATCGCGGGTTTTCGGTTGCCGGCGATTAAACTGCTTTCATTCGGCGTCTCATCAAAAATGAAAATATTTTTGAAAACTACAAGTCTCATGGGTTTTAGTGGTGAAAAAATAATTTTAAAAATCGTTCGGGAAATGAGTTTACTCCCTGCTTACTTTCTTTGTATACATTCGACTATACGGGATTTACGGGAAATCGCGGGTTTTCGGTTGCCGGCGATTAAACTGCTTTCATTCGGCGTCTCATCAAAAATGAAAATATTTTTGAAAACTACAAGTCTCATGGGTTTTAGTGGTGAAAAAATAATTTTAAAAATCGTTCGGGAAATGAGTTTACTCCCTGCTTACTTTCTTTGTATACATTCGACTATACGGGATTTACGGGAAATCGCGGGTTTTCGGTTGCCGGCGATTAAACTGCTTTCATTCGGCGTCTCATCAAAAATGAAAATATTTTTGAAAACTACAAGTCTCATGGGTTTTAGTGGTGAAAAAATAATTTTAAAAATCGTTCGGGAAATGAGTTTACTCCCTGCTTACTTTCTTTGTATACATTCGACTATACGGGATTTACGGGAAATCGCGGGTTTTCGGTTGCCGGCGATTAAACTGCTTTCATTCGGCGTCTCATCAAAAATGAAAATATTTTTGAAAACTACAAGTCTCATGGGTTTTAGTGGTGAAAAAATAATTTTAAAAATCGTTCGGGAAATGAGTTTACTCCCTGCTTACTTTCTTTGTATACATTCGACTATACGGGATTTACGGGAAATCGCGGGTTTTCGGTTGCCGGCGATTAAACTGCTTTCATTCGGCGTCTCATCAAAAATGAAAATATTTTTGAAAACTACAAGTCTCATGGGTTTTAGTGGTGAAAAAATAATTTTAAAAATCGTTCGGGAAATGAGTTTACTCCCTGCTTACTTTCTTTGTATACATTCGACTATACGGGATTTACGGGAAATCGCGGGTTTTCGGTTGCCGGCGATTAAACTGCTTTCATTCGGCGTCTCATCAAAAATGAAAATATTTTTGAAAACTACAAGTCTCATGGGTTTTAGTGGTGAAAAAATAATTTTAAAAATCGTTCGGGAAATGAGTTTACTCCCTGCTTACTTTCTTTGTATACATTCGACTATACGGGATTTACGGGAAATCGCGGGTTTTCGGTTGCCGGCGATTAAACTGCTTTCATTCGGCGTCTCATCAAAAATGAAAATATTTTTGAAAACTACAAGTCTCATGGGTTTTAGTGGTGAAAAAATAATTTTAAAAATCGTTCGGGAAATGAGTTTACTCCCTGCTTACTTTCTTTGTATACATTCGACTATACGGGATTTACGGGAAATCGCGGGTTTTCGGTTGCCGGCGATTAAACTGCTTTCATTCGGCGTCTCATCAAAAATGAAAATATTTTTGAAAACTACAAGTCTCATGGGTTTTAGTGGTGAAAAAATAATTTTAAAAATCGTTCGGGAAATGAGTTTACTCCCTGCTTACTTTCTTTGTATACATTCGACTATACGGGAGGGATTTACGGGAAATCGCGGGTTTTCGGTTGCCGGCGATTAAACTGCTTTCATTCGGCGTCTCATCAAAAATGAAAATATTTTTGAAAACTACAAGTCTCATGGGTTTTAGTGGTGAAAAAATAATTTTAAAAATCGTTCGGGAAATGAGTTTACTCCCTGCTTACTTTCTTTGTATACATTCGACTATACGGGATTTACGGGAAATCGCGGGTTTTCGGTTGCCGGCGATTAAACTGCTTTCATTCGGCGTCTCATCAAAAATGAAAATATTTTTGAAAACTACAAGTCTCATGGGTTTTAGTGGTGAAAAAATAATTTTAAAAATCGTTCGGGAAATGAGTTTACTCCCTGCTTACTTTCTTTGTATACATTCGACTATACGGGATTTACGGGAAATCGCGGGTTTTCGGTTGCCGGCGATTAAACTGCTTTCATTCGGCGTCTCATCAAAAATGAAAATATTTTTGAAAACTACAAGTCTCATGGGTTTTAGTGGTGAAAAAATAATTTTAAAAATCGTTCGGGAAATGAGTTTACTCCCTGCTTACTTTCTTTGTATACATTCGACTATACGGGATTTACGGGAAATCGCGGGTTTTCGGTTGCCGGCGATTAAACTGCTTTCATTCGGCGTCTCATCAAAAATGAAAATATTTTTGAAAACTACAAGTCTCATGGGTTTTAGTGGTGAAAAAATAATTTTAAAAATCGTTCGGGAAATGAGTTTACTCCCTGCTTACTTTCTTTGTATACATTCGACTATACGGGATTTACGGGAAATCGCGGGTTTTCGGTTGCCGGCGATTAAACTGCTTTCATTCGGCGTCTCATCAAAAATGAAAATATTTTTGAAAACTACAAGTCTCATGGGTTTTAGTGGTGAAAAAATAATTTTAAAAATCGTTCGGGAAATGAGTTTACTCCCTGCTTACTTTCTTTGTATACATTCGACTATACGGGATTTACGGGAAATCGCGGGTTTTCGGTTGCCGGCGATTAAACTGCTTTCATTCGGCGTCTCATCAAAAATGAAAATATTTTTGAAAACTACAAGTCTCATGGGTTTTAGTGGTGAAAAAATAATTTTAAAAATCGTTCGGGAAATGAGTTTACTCCCTGCTTACTTTCTTTGTATACATTCGACTATACGGGATTTACGGGAAATCGCGGGTTTTCGGTTGCCGGCGATTAAACTGCTTTCATTCGGCGTCTCATCAAAAATGAAAATATTTTTGAAAACTACAAGTCTCATGGGTTTTAGTGGTGAAAAAATAATTTTAAAAATCGTTCGGGAAATGAGTTTACTCCCTGCTTACTTTCTTTGTATACATTCGACTATACGGGATTTACGGGAAATCGCGGGTTTTCGGTTGCCGGCGATTAAACTGCTTTCATTCGGCGTCTCATCAAAAATGAAAATATTTTTGAAAACTACAAGTCTCATGGGTTTTAGTGGTGAAAAAATAATTTTAAAAATCGTTCGGGAAATGAGTTTACTCCCTGCTTACTTTCTTTGTATACATTCGACTATACGGGATTTACGGGAAATCGCGGGTTTTCGGTTGCCGGCGATTAAACTGCTTTCATTCGGCGTCTCATCAAAAATGAAAATATTTTTGAAAACTACAAGTCTCATGGGTTTTAGTGGTGAAAAAATAATTTTAAAAATCGTTCGGGAAATGAGTTTACTCCCTGCTTACTTTCTTTGTATACATTCGACTATACGGGATTTACGGGAAATCGCGGGTTTTCGGTTGCCGGCGATTAAACTGCTTTCATTCGGCGTCTCATCAAAAATGAAAATATTTTTGAAAACTACAAGTCTCATGGGTTTTAGTGGTGAAAAAATAATTTTAAAAATCGTTCGGGAAATGAGTTTACTCCCTGCTTACTTTCTTTGTATACATTCGACTATACGGGATTTACGGGAAATCGCGGGTTTTCGGTTGCCGGCGATTAAACTGCTTTCATTCGGCGTCTCATCAAAAATGAAAATATTTTTGAAAACTACAAGTCTCATGGGTTTTAGTGGTGAAAAAATAATTTTAAAAATCGTTCGGGAAATGAGTTTACTCCCTGCTTACTTTCTTTGTATACATTCGACTATACGGGATTTACGGGAAATCGCGGGTTTTCGGTTGCCGGCGATTAAACTGCTTTCATTCGGCGTCTCATCAAAAATGAAAATATTTTTGAAAACTACAAGTCTCATGGGTTTTAGTGGTGAAAAAATAATTTTAAAAATCGTTCGGGAAATGAGTTTACTCCCTGCTTACTTTCTTTGTATACATTCGACTATACGGGATTTACGGGAAATCGCGGGTTTTCGGTTGCCGGCGATTAAACTGCTTTCATTCGGCGTCTCATCAAAAATGAAAATATTTTTGAAAACTACAAGTCTCATGGGTTTTAGTGGTGAAAAAATAATTTTAAAAATCGTTCGGGAAATGAGTTTACTCCCTGCTTACTTTCTTTGTATACATTCGACTATACGGGAGGGATTTACGGGAAATCGCGGGTTTTCGGTTGCCGGCGATTAAACTGCTTTCATTCGGCGTCTCATCAAAAATGAAAATATTTTTGAAAACTACAAGTCTCATGGGTTTTAGTGGTGAAAAAATAATTTTAAAAATCGTTCGGGAAATGAGTTTACTCCCTGCTTACTTTCTTTGTATACATTCGACTATACGGGATTTACGGGAAATCGCGGGTTTTCGGTTGCCGGCGATTAAACTGCTTTCATTCGGCGTCTCATCAAAAATGAAAATATTTTTGAAAACTACAAGTCTCATGGGTTTTAGTGGTGAAAAAATAATTTTAAAAATCGTTCGGGAAATGAGTTTACTCCCTGCTTACTTTCTTTGTATACATTCGACTATACGGGATTTACGGGAAATCGCGGGTTTTCGGTTGCCGGCGATTAAACTGCTTTCATTCGGCGTCTCATCAAAAATGAAAATATTTTTGAAAACTACAAGTCTCATGGGTTTTAGTGGTGAAAAAATAATTTTAAAAATCGTTCGGGAAATGAGTTTACTCCCTGCTTACTTTCTTTGTATACATTCGACTATACGGGATTTACGGGAAATCGCGGGTTTTCGGTTGCCGGCGATTAAACTGCTTTCATTCGGCGTCTCATCAAAAATGAAAATATTTTTGAAAACTACAAGTCTCATGGGTTTTAGTGGTGAAAAAATAATTTTAAAAATCGTTCGGGAAATGAGTTTACTCCCTGCTTACTTTCTTTGTATACATTCGACTATACGGGATTTACGGGAAATCGCGGGTTTTCGGTTGCGGCCGATTAAACTGCTTTCATTCGGCGTCTCATCAAAAATGAAAATATTTTTGAAAACTACAAGTCTCATGGGTTTTAGTGGTGAAAAAATAATTTTAAAAATCGTTCGGGAAATGAGTTTACTCCCTGCTTACTTTCTTTGTATACATTCGACTATACGGGATTTACGGGAAATCGCGGGTTTTCGGTTGCCGGCGATTAAACTGCTTTCATTCGGCGTCTCATCAAAAATGAAAATATTTTTGAAAACTACAAGTCTCATGGGTTTTAGTGGTGAAAAAATAATTTTAAAAATCGTTCGGGAAATGAGTTTACTCCCTGCTTACTTTCTTTGTATACATTCGACTATACGGGATTTACGGGAAATCGCGGGTTTTCGGTTGCCGGCGATTAAACTGCTTTCATTCGGCGTCTCATCAAAAATGAAAATATTTTTGAAAACTACAAGTCTCATGGGTTTTAGTGGTGAAAAAATAATTTTAAAAATCGTTCGGGAAATGAGTTTACTCCCTGCTTACTTTCTTTGTATACATTCGACTATACGGGATTTACGGGAAATCGCGGGTTTTCGGTTGCCGGCGATTAAACTGCTTTCATTCGGCGTCTCATCAAAAATGAAAATATTTTTGAAAACTACAAGTCTCATGGGTTTTAGTGGTGAAAAAATAATTTTAAAAATCGTTCGGGAAATGAGTTTACTCCCTGCTTACTTTCTTTGTATACATTCGACTATACGGGATTTACGGGAAATCGCGGGTTTTCGGTTGCCGGCGATTAAACTGCTTTCATTCGGCGTCTCATCAAAAATGAAAATATTTTTGAAAACTACAAGTCTCATGGGTTTTAGTGGTGAAAAAATAATTTTAAAAATCGTTCGGGAAATGAGTTTACTCCCTGCTTACTTTCTTTGTATACATTCGACTATACGGGATTTACGGGAAATCGCGGGTTTTCGGTTGCCGGCGATTAAACTGCTTTCATTCGGCGTCTCATCAAAAATGAAAATATTTTTGAAAACTACAAGTCTCATGGGTTTTAGTGGTGAAAAATAATTTTAAAAATCGTTCGGGAAATGAGTTTACTCCCTGCTTACTTTCTTTGTATACATTCGACTATACGGGATTTACGGGAAATCGCGGGTTTTCGGTTGCCGGCGATTAAACTGCTTTCATTCGGCGTCTCATCAAAAATGAAAATATTTTTGAAAACTACAAGTCTCATGGGTTTTAGTGGTGAAAAAATAATTTTAAAAATCGTTCGGGAAATGAGTTTACTCCCTGCTTACTTTCTTTGTATACATTCGACTATACGGGATTTACGGGAAATCGCGGGTTTTCGGTTGCCGGCGATTAAACTGCTTTCATTCGGCGTCTCATCAAAAATGAAAATATTTTTGAAAACTACAAGTCTCATGGGTTTTAGTGGTGAAAAAATAATTTTAAAAATCGTTCGGGAAATGAGTTTACTCCCTGCTTACTTTCTTTGTATACATTCGACTATACGGGATTTACGGGAAATCGCGGGTTTTCGGTTGCCGGCGATTAAACTGCTTTCATTCGGCGTCTCATCAAAAATGAAAATATTTTTGAAAACTACAAGTCTCATGGGTTTTAGTGGTGAAAAAATAATTTTAAAAATCGTTCGGGAAATGAGTTTACTCCCTGCTTACTTTCTTTGTATACATTCGACTATACGGGATTTACGGGAAATCGCGGGTTTTCGGTTGCCGGCGATTAAACTGCTTTCATTCGGCGTCTCATCAAAAATGAAAATATTTTTGAAAACTACAAGTCTCATGGGTTTTAGTGGTGAAAAAATAATTTTAAAAATCGTTCGGGAAATGAGTTTACTCCCTGCTTACTTTCTTTGTATACATTCGACTATACGGGATTTACGGGAAATCGCGGGTTTTCGGTTGCCGGCGATTAAACTGCTTTCATTCGGCGTCTCATCAAAAATGAAAATATTTTTGAAAACTACAAGTCTCATGGGTTTTAGTGGTGAAAAAATAATTTTAAAAATCGTTCGGGAAATGAGTTTACTCCCTGCTTACTTTCTTTGTATACATTCGACTATACGGGATTTACGGGAAATCGCGGGTTTTCGGTTGCCGGCGATTAAACTGCTTTCATTCGGCGTCTCATCAAAAATGAAAATATTTTTGAAAACTACAAGTCTCATGGGTTTTAGTGGTGAAAAAATAATTTTAAAAATCGTTCGGGAAATGAGTTTACTCCCTGCTTACTTTCTTTGTATACATTCGACTATACGGGATTTACGGGAAATCGCGGGTTTTCGGTTGCCGGCGATTAAACTGCTTTCATTCGGCGTCTCATCAAAAATGAAAATATTTTTGAAAACTACAAGTCTCATGGGTTTTAGTGGTGAAAAATAATTTTAAAAATCGTTCGGGAAATGAGTTTACTCCCTGCTTACTTTCTTTGTATACATTCGACTATACGGGATTTACGGGAAATCGCGGGTTTTCGGTTGCCGGCGATTAAACTGCTTTCATTCGGCGTCTCATCAAAAATGAAAATATTTTTGAAAACTACAAGTCTCATGGGTTTTAGTGGTGAAAAAATAATTTTAAAAATCGTTCGGGAAATGAGTTTACTCCCTGCTTACTTTCTTTGTATACATTCGACTATACGGGATTTACGGGAAATCGCGGGTTTTCGGTTGCCGGCGATTAAACTGCTTTCATTCGGCGTCTCATCAAAAATGAAAATATTTTTGAAAACTACAAGTCTCATGGGTTTTAGTGGTGAAAAAATAATTTTAAAAATCGTTCGGGAAATGAGTTTACTCCCTGCTTACTTTCTTTGTATACATTCGACTATACGGGATTTACGGGAAATCGCGGGTTTTCGGTTGCCGGCGATTAAACTGCTTTCATTCGGCGTCTCATCAAAAATGAAAATATTTTTGAAAACTACAAGTCTCATGGGTTTTAGTGGTGAAAAAATAATTTTAAAAATCGTTCGGAAATGAGTTTACTCCCTGCTTACTTTCTTTGTATACATTCGACTATACGGGATTTACGGGAAATCGCGGGTTTTCGGTTGCCGGCGATTAAACTGCTTTCATTCGGCGTCTCATCAAAAATGAAAATATTTTTGAAAACTACAAGTCTCATGGGTTTTAGTGGTGAAAAAATAATTTTAAAAATCGTTCGGGAAATGAGTTTACTCCCTGCTTACTTTCTTTGTATACATTCGACTATACGGGATTTACGGGAAATCGCGGGTTTTCGGTTGCCGGCGATTAAACTGCTTTCATTCGGCGTCTCATCAAAAATGAAAATATTTTTGAAAACTACAAGTCTCATGGGTTTTAGTGGTGAAAAAATAATTTTAAAAATCGTTCGGGAAATGAGTTTACTCCCTGCTTACTTTCTTTGTATACATTCGACTATACGGGATTTACGGGAAATCGCGGGTTTTCGGTTGCCGGCGATTAAACTGCTTTCATTCGGCGTCTCATCAAAAATGAAAATATTTTTGAAAACTACAAGTCTCATGGGTTTTAGTGGTGAAAAAATAATTTTAAAAATCGTTCGGGAAATGAGTTTACTCCCTGCTTACTTTCTTTGTATACATTCGACTATACGGGATTTACGGGAAATCGCGGGTTTTCGGTTGCCGGCGATTAAACTGCTTTCATTCGGCGTCTCATCAAAAATGAAAATATTTTTGAAAACTACAAGTCTCATGGGTTTTAGTGGTGAAAAAATAATTTTAAAAATCGTTCGGGAAATGAGTTTACTCCCTGCTTACTTTCTTTGTATACATTCGACTATACGGGATTTACGGGAAATCGCGGGTTTTCGGTTGCCGGCGATTAAACTGCTTTCATTCGGCGTCTCATCAAAAATGAAAATATTTTTGAAAACTACAAGTCTCATGGGTTTTAGTGGTGAAAAAATAATTTTAAAAATCGTTCGGGAAATGAGTTTACTCCCTGCTTACTTTCTTTGTATACATTCGACTATACGGGACGGGATTTACGGGAAATCGCGGGTTTTCGGTTGCCGGCGATTAAACTGCTTTCATTCGGCGTCTCATCAAAAATGAAAATATTTTTGAAAACTACAAGTCTCATGGGTTTTAGTGGTGAAAAAATAATTTTAAAAATCGTTCGGGAAATGAGTTTACTCCCTGCTTACTTTCTTTGTATACATTCGACTATACGGGATTTACGGGAAATCGCGGGTTTTCGGTTGCCGGCGATTAAACTGCTTTCATTCGGCGTCTCATCAAAAATGAAAATATTTTTGAAAACTACAAGTCTCATGGGTTTTAGTGGTGAAAAAATAATTTTAAAAATCGTTCGGGAAATGAGTTTACTCCCTGCTTACTTTCTTTGTATACATTCGACTATACGGGATTTACGGGAAATCGCGGGTTTTCGGTTGCCGGCGATTAAACTGCTTTCATTCGGCGTCTCATCAAAAATGAAAATATTTTTGAAAACTACAAGTCTCATGGGTTTTAGTGGTGAAAAAATAATTTTAAAAATCGTTCGGGAAATGAGTTTACTCCCTGCTTACTTTCTTTGTATACATTCGACTATACGGGATTTACGGGAAATCGCGGGTTTTCGGTTGCCGGCGATTAAACTGCTTTCATTCGGCGTCTCATCAAAAATGAAAATATTTTTGAAAACTACAAGTCTCATGGGTTTTAGTGGTGAAAAAATAATTTTAAAAATCGTTCGGGAAATGAGTTTACTCCCTGCTTACTTTCTTTGTATACATTCGACTATACGGGATTTACGGGAAATCGCGGGTTTTCGGTTGCCGGCGATTAAACTGCTTTCATTCGGCGTCTCATCAAAAATGAAAATATTTTTGAAAACTACAAGTCTCATGGGTTTTAGTGGTGAAAAAATAATTTTAAAAATCGTTCGGGAAATGAGTTTACTCCCTGCTTACTTTCTTTGTATACATTCGACTATACGGGATTTACGGGAAATCGCGGGTTTTCGGTTGCCGGCGATTAAACTGCTTTCATTCGGCGTCTCATCAAAAATGAAAATATTTTTGAAAACTACAAGTCTCATGGGTTTTAGTGGTGAAAAAATAATTTTAAAAATCGTTCGGGAAATGAGTTTACTCCCTGCTTACTTTCTTTGTATACATTCGACTATACGGGATTTACGGGAAATCGCGGGTTTTCGGTTGCCGGCGATTAAACTGCTTTCATTCGGCGTCTCATCAAAAATGAAAATATTTTTGAAAACTACAAGTCTCATGGGTTTTAGTGGTGAAAAATAATTTTAAAAATCGTTCGGGAAATGAGTTTACTCCCTGCTTACTTTCTTTGTATACATTCGACTATACGGGATTTACGGGAAATCGCGGGTTTTCGGTTGCCGGCGATTAAACTGCTTTCATTCGGCGTCTCATCAAAAATGAAAATATTTTTGAAAACTACAAGTCTCATGGGTTTTAGTGGTGAAAAAATAATTTTAAAAATCGTTCGGGAAATGAGTTTACTCCCTGCTTACTTTCTTTGTATACATTCGACTATACGGGATTTACGGGAAATCGCGGGTTTTCGGTTGCCGGCGATTAAACTGCTTTCATTCGGCGTCTCATCAAAAATGAAAATATTTTTGAAAACTACAAGTCTCATGGGTTTTAGTGGTGAAAAAATAATTTTAAAAATCGTTCGGGAAATGAGTTTACTCCCTGCTTACTTTCTTTGTATACATTCGACCAACGAGGCCTATACAGGGATTTACGGGAAATCGCGGGTTTTCGGTTGCCGGCGATTAAACTGCTTTCATTCGGCGTCTCATCAAAAATGAAAATATTTTTGAAAACTACAAGTCTCATGGGTTTTAGTGGTGAAAAAAAATTTTAAAAATCGTTCGGGAAATGAGTTTACTCCCTGCTTACTTTCTTTGTATACATTCGACTATACGGGATTTACGGGAAATCGCGGGTTTTCGGTTGCCGGCGATTAAACTGCTTTCATTCGGCGTCTCATCAAAAATGAAAATATTTTTGAAAACTACAAGTCTCATGGGTTTTAGTGGTGAAAAAATAATTTTAAAAATCGTTCGGGAAATGAGTTTACTCCCTGCTTACTTTCTTTGTATACATTCGACTATACGGGATTTACGGGAAATCGCGGGTTTTCGGTTGCCGGCGATTAAACTGCTTTCATTCGGCGTCTCATCAAAAATGAAAATATTTTTGAAAACTACAAGTCTCATGGGTTTTAGTGGTGAAAAAATAATTTTAAAAATCGTTCGGGAAATGAGTTTACTCCCTGCTTACTTTCTTTGTATACATTCGACTATACGGGATTTACGGGAAATCGCGGGTTTTCGGTTGCCGGCGATTAAACTGCTTTCATTCGGCGTCTCATCAAAAATGAAAATATTTTTGAAAACTACAAGTCTCATGGGTTTTAGTGGTGAAAAAATAATTTTAAAAATCGTTCGGGAAATGAGTTTACTCCCTGCTTACTTTCTTTGTATACATTCGACTATACGGGATTTACGGGAAATCGCGGGTTTTCGGTTGCCGGCGATTAAACTGCTTTCATTCGGCGTCTCATCAAAAATGAAAATATTTTTGAAAACTACAAGTCTCATGGGTTTTAGTGGTGAAAAAATAATTTTAAAAATCGTTCGGGAAATGAGTTTACTCCCTGCTTACTTTCTTTGTATACATTCGACTATACGGGATTTACGGGAAATCGCGGGTTTTCGGTTGCCGGCGATTAAACTGCTTTCATTCGGCGTCTCATCAAAAATGAAAATATTTTTGAAAACTACAAGTCTCATGGGTTTTAGTGGTGAAAAAATAATTTTAAAAATCGTTCGGGAAATGAGTTTACTCCCTGCTTACTTTCTTTGTATACATTCGACTATACGGGATTTACGGGAAATCGCGGGTTTTCGGTTGCCGGCGATTAAACTGCTTTCATTCGGCGTCTCATCAAAAATGAAAATATTTTTGAAAACTACAAGTCTCATGGGTTTTAGTGGTGAAAAAATAATTTTAAAAATCGTTCGGGAAATGAGTTTACTCCCTGCTTACTTTCTTTGTATACATTCGACTATACGGGATTTACGGGAAATCGCGGGTTTTCGGTTGCCGGCGATTAAACTGCTTTCATTCGGCGTCTCATCAAAAATGAAAATATTTTTGAAAACTACAAGTCTCATGGGTTTTAGTGGTGAAAAAATAATTTTAAAAATCGTTCGGGAAATGAGTTTACTCCCTGCTTACTTTCTTTGTATACATTCGACTATACGGGATTTACGGGAAATCGCGGGTTTTCGGTTGCCGGCGATTAAACTGCTTTCATTCGGCGTCTCATCAAAAATGAAAATATTTTTGAAAACTACAAGTCTCATGGGTTTTAGTGGTGAAAAAATAATTTTAAAAATCGTTCGGGAAATGAGTTTACTCCCTGCTTACTTTCTTTGTATACATTCGACTATACGGGATTTACGGGAAATCGCGGGTTTTCGGTTGCCGGCGATTAAACTGCTTTCATTCGGCGTCTCATCAAAAATGAAAATATTTTTGAAAACTACAAGTCTCATGGGTTTTAGTGGTGAAAAAATAATTTTAAAAATCGTTCGGGAAATGAGTTTACTCCCTGCTTACTTTCTTTGTATACATTCGACTATACGGGATTTACGGGAAATCGCGGGTTTTCGGTTGCCGGCGATTAAACTGCTTTCATTCGGCGTCTCATCAAAAATGAAAATATTTTTGAAAACTACAAGTCTCATGGGTTTTAGTGGTGAAAAAATAATTTTAAAAATCGTTCGGGAAATGAGTTTACTCCCTGCTTACTTTCTTTGTATACATTCGACTATACGGGATTTACGGGAAATCGCGGGTTTTCGGTTGCCGGCGATTAAACTGCTTTCATTCGGCGTCTCATCAAAAATGAAAATATTTTTGAAAACTACAAGTCTCATGGGTTTTAGTGGTGAAAAAATAATTTTAAAAATCGTTCGGGAAATGAGTTTACTCCTGCTTACTTTCTTTGTATACATTCGACTATACGAGATTTCGGAAATCGCGGGTTTTCGGTTGCCGGCGATTAAACTGCTTTCATTCGGCGTCTCATCAAAAATGAAAATATTTTTGAAAACTACAAGTCTCATGGGTTTTAGTGGTGAAAAAATAATTTTAAAAATCGTTCGGGAAATGAGTTTACTCCCTGCTTACTTTCTTTGTATACATTCGACTATACGGGATGGATTTACGGGAAATCGCGGTTTTCGGTTGCCGGCGATTAAACTGCTTTCATTCGGCGTCTCATCAAAATGAAAAATTTTTGAAAACTACAAGTCTCATGGGTTTTAGTGGTGAAAAAATAATTTTAAAAATCGTTCGGGAAATGAGTTTACTCCCTGCTTACTTTCTTTGTATACATTCGACTATACGAGGATTTACGGGAAATCGCGGGTTTTCGGTTGCCGGCGATTAAACTGCTTTCATTCGGCGTCTCATCAAAAATGAAAATATTTTTGAAAACTACAAGTCTCATGGGTTTTAGTGGTGAAAAAATAATTTTAAAATCGTTCGGGAAATGAGTTTACTCCTGCTTACTTTCTTTGTATACATTCGACTATACGGGATTTACGGGAAATCGCGGGTTTCGGTTGCCGGCGATTAAACTGCTTTCATTCGGCGTCTCATCAAATGAAAATATTTTTGAAAACTACAAGTCTCATGGGTTTTAGTGGTGAAAAAATAATTTTAAAAATCGTTCGGGAAATGAGTTTACTCCTGCTTACTTTCTTTGTATACATTCGACTATACGGATTTACGGAAATCGCGGGTTTTCGGTTGCCGGCGATTAAACTGCTTTCATTCGGCGTCTCATCAAAAATGAAATATTTTTTGAAAACTACAAGTCTCATGGGTTTTAGTGTGAAAAAATAATTTTAAAAATCGTTCGGAAATGAGTTTACTCCCTGCTTACTTTCTTTGTATACATTCGACTATACGGGCGAGTCCGGGATTTACGGGAAATCGCGGGTTTTCGGTTGCCGGCGGCATTAAACTGCTTTCATTCGGCGTCTCATCAAAATGAAAATATTTTTGAAAACTACAAGTCTCATGGTTTTAGTGGTGAAAAAATATTTAAAAATCGTTCGGGAAATGAGTTTACTCCCTGCTTACTTTCTTTGTATACATTCGACTCCCACTCGGGATTTACGGGAAATCGCGGTTTTCGTTGCCGGCGATTAAACTGCTTTCATCGGCGTCTCATCAAAATGAAAATATTTTGAAAACTACAAGTCTCATGGGTTTTTAGTGTGAAAAATAATTTTAAAAATCGTTTGGGAAATGAGTTTACTCCCTGCTACTTTTCTTTGTTAATTCGACTATACGGATTTACGGAAATCGCGGGTTTTCGGTTGCCGGCGATTAAACTGCTTTCATTCGGCGTCTCATCAAAATGAAAAATTTTTGAAAACTACAAGTCTCATGGGTTTTAGTGGTGAAAAAAATTTTAAAAATCGTTTGGGAAATGAGTTTACTCCCCTGCTTACTTTCTTTGTATATATTCACTATACGGGATTTACGGGAAATCGCGGGTTTTCGGTTGCCGGCGATTAAACTGTTTCATTGGCGTCTCATCAAAAATGAAAATATTTTTGAAAACTAAAGTCTCATGGTTTTTGGTGGTGAAAAAATAA
>JASGCC010005526.1:0-15644 GCA_030067915.1 Hydractinia echinata
CGATTTATCACATTTATAAAGGCAAAGTCCAAAATCAGTTCAATTAGTCCCACCAGGTCAATCGGTTTCACTGTTAAAAGCGATGCAACCTAGTAATCAGAAAATATCGCTAAATACATGTTGGTAACGAATATGTGACGCAACGTTGTAAAACTCAAACGGACTGATACCGTTAGAAAGTCAATGAAATGTAGTTTTTTGAAACTGTCTCTATTTCTTCAGCGCGCGCTAACGGCTAGGATTGGTCCCACAGTAAAAAATGACTTATTTATCTAAATTTTTAAATAAAGCGCTACCACAGCGCCCAGTGTAATCGCTGAGTTCCAGCAATCATGTCAAATTAAGAAGAATGTTATTTCTTGGAGTCCAATTGTCTCATTTATCACATTTATAAGGTCAAAGTCCAAAATCAGTTCAATTAAGTCCCACAGTCAATCGTTTCACTGTTAAAAGCGATGCAACCTAGTAATATCAGAAAAATATCGCTAAATACATGTTGGTACGAATATGTGACGCAACCGTTTTAACTCAAACGGATTGATACCGTTAGAAAGTCAATGAAATGTAGTTTTTGAAACTGTCTCTATTTCTTCAGCGCGCGCTAACGGCTAGGATTGGTCCCACAGTAAAAAATGACTTATTTATCTAAATTTTCAAATAAAGCGCTACCTCAGCGCCCAGTGTAATCGCTGAGGTCCAGCAATCATGTCAAATTAAGAAGAATGTTATTTCTTGGAGTCCAATTGTCTCATTTATCACATTTATAAGGTCAAAGTCCAAAATCAGTTCAATTAAGTCCCACAGTCAATCGTTTCACTGTTAAAAGCGATGCAACCTAGTAATATCAGAAAAATATCGCTAAATACATGTTGGTACGAATATGTGACGCAACCGTTGTAACTCAAAAGGACTGATACCGTTAGAAAGTCAATGAAATGTAGTTTTGGAAACTGTCTCTATTTCTTCAGCGCGCGCTAACGGCTAGGATTGGTCCCACAGTAAAAAATGACTTATTTATCTAAATTTTCAAATAAAGCGCTACCTCAGCGCCCAGTGTAATCGCTGAGGTCCAGCAATCATGTCAAATTAAGAAGAATGTTATTTCTTGGAGTCCAATTGTCTCATTTATCACATTTATAAGGTCAAAGTCCAAAATCAGTTCAATTAAGTCCCACAGTCAATCGTTTCACTGTTAAAAGCGATGCAACCTAGTAATATCAGAAAAATATCGCTAAATACATGTTGGTACGAATATGTGACGCAACCGTTTTAACTCAAACGGATTGATACCGTTAGAAAGTCAATGAAATGTAGTTTTTGAAACTGTCTCTATTTCTTCAGCGCGCGCTAACGGCTAGGATTGGTCCCACAGTAAAAAATGACTTATTTATCTAAATTTTCAAATAAAGCGCTACCTCAGCGCCCAGTGTAATCGCTGAGGTCCAGCAATCATGTCAAATTAAGAAGAATGTTATTTCTTGGAGTCCAATTGTCTCATTTATCACATTTATAAGGTCAAAGTCCAAAATCAGTTCAATTAAGTCCCACAGTCAATCGTTTCACTGTTAAAAGCGATGCAACCTAGTAATATCAGAAAAATATCGCTAAATACATGTTGGTACGAATATGTGACGCAACCGTTTTAACTCAAACGGATTGATACCGTTAGAAAGTCAATGAAATGTAGTTTTTGAAACTGTCTCTATTTCTTCAGCGCGCGCTAACGGCTAGGATTGGTCCCACAGTAAAAAATGACTTATTTATCTAAATTTTTAAATAAAGCGCTACCACAGCGCCCAGTGTAATCGCTGAGGTCCAGCAATCATGTCAAATTAAGAAGAATGTTATTTCTTGGAGTCCAATTGTCTCATTTATCACATTTATAAGGTCAAAGTCCAAAATCAGTTCAATTAAGTCCCACAGTCAATCGTTTCACTGTTAAAAGCGATGCAACCTAGTAATATCAGAAAAATATCGCTAAATACATGTTGGTACGAATATGTGACGCAACCGTTTTAACTCAAACGGATTGATACCGTTAGAAAGTCAATGAAATGTAGTTTTGAAACTGTCTCTATTTCTTCAGCGCGCGCTAACGGCTAGGATTGGTCCCACAGTAAAAAATGACTTATTTATCTAAATTTTAAATAAAGCGCTACCACAGCGCCCAGTGTAATCGCTGAGGTCCAGCAATCATGTCAAATTAAGAAGAATGTTATTTCTTGGAGTCCAATTGTCTCATTTATCACATTTATAAGGTCAAAGTCCAAAATCAGTTCAATTAAGTCCCACAGTCAATCGTTTCACTGTTAAAAGCGATGCAACCTAGTAATATCAGAAAAATATCGCTAAATACATGTTGGTACGAATATGTGACGCAACCGTTTTAACTCAAACGGATTGATACCGTTAGAAAGTCAATGAAATGTAGTTTTTGAAACTGTCTCTATTTCTTCAGCGCGCGCTAACGGCTAGGATTGGTCCCACAGTAAAAAATGACTTATTTATCTAAATTTTTAAATAAAGCGCTACCACAGCGCCCAGTGTAATCGCTGAGTTCCAGCAATCATGTCAAATTAAGAAGAATGTTATTTCTTGGAGTCCAATTGTCTCATTTATCACATTTATAAGGTCAAAGTCCAAAATCAGTTCAATTAAGTCCCACAGTCAATCGTTTCACTGTTAAAAGCGATGCAACCTAGTAATATCAGAAAAATATCGCTAAATACATGTTGGTACGAATATGTGACGCAACCGTTTTAACTCAAAAGGATTGATACCGTTAGAAAGTCAATGAAATGTAGTTTTTGAAACTGTCTCTATTTCTTCAGCGCGCGCTAACGGCTAGGATTGGTCCCACAGTAAAAAATGACTTATTTATCTAAATTTTCAAATAAAGCGCTACCTCAGCGCCCAGTGTAATCGCTGAGGTCCAGCAATCATGTCAAATTAAGAAGAATGTTATTTCTTGGAGTCCAATTGTCTCATTTATCACATTTATAAGGTCAAAGTCCAAAATCAGTTCAATTAAGTCCCACAGTCAATCGTTTCACTGTTAAAAGCGATGCAACCTAGTAATATCAGAAAAATATCGCTAAATACATGTTGGTACGAATATGTGACGCAACCGTTTTAACTCAAAAGGATTGATACCGTTAGAAAGTCAATGAAATGTAGTTTTTGAAACTGTCTCTATTTCTTCAGCGCGCGCTAACGGCTAGGATTGGTCCCACAGTAAAAAATGACTTATTTATCTAAATTTTTAAATAAAGCGCTACCACAGCGCCCAGTGTAATCGCTGAGGTCCAGCAATCATGTCAAATTAAGAAGAATGTTATTTCTTGGAGTCCAATTGTCTCATTTATCACATTTATAAGGTCAAAGTCCAAAATCAGTTCAATTAAGTCCCACAGTCAATCGTTTCACTGTTAAAAGCGATGCAACCTAGTAATATCAGAAAAATATCGCTAAATACATGTTGGTACGAATATGTGACGCAACCGTTTTAACTCAAAAGGATTGATACCGTTAGAAAGTCAATGAAATGTAGTTTTTGAAACTGTCTCTATTTCTTCAGCGCGCGCTAACGGCTAGGATTGGTCCCACAGTAAAAAATGACTTATTTATCTAAATTTTCAAATAAAGCGCTACCTCAGCGCCCAGTGTAATCGCTGAGGTCCAGCAATCATGTCAAATTAAGAAGAATGTTATTTCTTGGAGTCCAATTGTCTCATTTATCACATTTATAAGGTCAAAGTCTAAAATCAGTTCAATTAAGTCCCACAGTCAATCGTTTCACTGTTAAAAGCGATGCAACCTAGTAATATCAGAAAAATATCGCTAAATACATGTTGGTACGAATATGTGACGCAACCGTTGTAACTCAAACGGATTGATACCGTTAGAAAGTCAATGAAATGTAGTTTTTGAAACTGTCTCTATTTCTTCAGCGCGCGCTAACGGCTAGGATTGGTCCCACAGTAAAAAATGACTTATTTATCTAAATTTTCAAATAAAGCGCTACCTCAGCGCCCAGTGTAATCGCTGAGGTCCAGCAATCATGTCAAATTAAGAAGAATGTTATTTCTTGGAGTCCAATTGTCTCATTTATCACATTTATAAGGTCAAAGTCTAAAATCAGTTCAATTAAGTCCCACAGTCAATCGTTTCACTGTTAAAAGCGATGCAACCTAGTAATATCAGAAAAATATCGCTAAATACATGTTGGTACGAATATGTGACGCAACCGTTTTAACTCAAAAGGATTGATACCGTTAGAAAGTCAATGAAATGTAGTTTTTGGAAACTGTCTCTATTTCTTCAGCGCGCGCTAACGGCTAGGATTGGTCCCACAGTAAAAAATGACTTATTTATCTAAATTTTCAAATAAAGCGCTACCACAGCGCCCAGTGTAATCGCTGAGGTCCAGCAATCATGTCAAATTAAGAAGAATGTTATTTCTTGGAGTCCAATTGTCTCATTTATCACATTTATAAGGTCAAAGTCCAAAATCAGTTCAATTAAGTCCCACAGTCAATCGTTTCACTGTTAAAAGCGATGCAACCTAGTAATATCAGAAAAATATCGCTAAATACATGTTGGTACGAATATGTGACGCAACCGTTTTAACTCAAAAGGATTGATACCGTTAGAAAGTCAATGAAATGTAGTTTTTGAAACTGTCTCTATTTCTTCAGCGCGCGCTAACGGCTAGGATTGGTCCCACAGTAAAAAATGACTTATTTATCTAAATTTTCAAATAAAGCGCTACCACAGCGCCCAGTGTAATCGCTGAGGTCCAGCAATCATGTCAAATTAAGAAGAATGTTATTTCTTGGAGTCCAATTGTCTCATTTATCACATTTATAAGGTCAAAGTCCAAAATCAGTTCAATTAAGTCCCACAGTCAATCGTTTCACTGTTAAAAGCGATGCAACCTAGTAATATCAGAAAAATATCGCTAAATACATGTTGGTACGAATATGTGACGCAACCGTTTTAACTCAAAAGGATTGATACCGTTAGAAAGTCAATGAAATGTAGTTTTTGAAACTGTCTCTATTTCTTCAGCGCGCGCTAACGGCTAGGATTGGTCCCACAGTAAAAAATGACTTATTTATCTAAATTTTCAAATAAAGCGCTACCACAGCGCCCAGTGTAATCGCTGAGGTCCAGCAATCATGTCAAATTAAGAAGAATGTTATTTCTTGGAGTCCAATTGTCTCATTTATCACATTTATAAGGTCAAAGTCTAAAATCAGTTCAATTAAGTCCCACAGTCAATCGTTTCACTGTTAAAAGCGATGCAACCTAGTAATATCAGAAAAATATCGCTAAATACATGTTGGTACGAATATGTGACGCAACCGTTTTAACTCAAACGGATTGATACCGTTAGAAAGTCAATGAAATGTAGTTTTTGAAACTGTCTCTATTTCTTCAGCGCGCGCTAACGGCTAGGATTGGTCCCACAGTAAAAAATGACTTATTTATCTAAATTTTCAAATAAAGCGCTACCTCAGCGCCCAGTGTAATCGCTGAGTTCCAGCAATCATGTCAAATTAAGAAGAATGTTATTTCTTGGAGTCCAATTGTCTCATTTATCACATTTATAAGGTCAAAGTCCAAAATCAGTTCAATTAAGTCCCACAGTCAATCGTTTCACTGTTAAAAGCGATGCAACCTAGTAATATCAGAAAAATATCGCTAAATACATGTTGGTACGAATATGTGACGCAACCGTTTTAACTCAAAAGGATTGATACCGTTAGAAAGTCAATGAAATGTAGTTTTTGAAACTGTCTCTATTTCTTCAGCGCGCGCTAACGGCTAGGATTGGTCCCACAGTAAAAAATGACTTATTTATCTAAATTTTTAAATAAAGCGCTACCACAGCGCCCAGTGTAATCGCTGAGGTTCCAGCAATCATGTCAAATTAAGAAGAATGTTATTTCTTGGAGTCCAATTGTCTCATTTATCACATTTATAAGGTCAAAGTCCAAAATCAGTTCAATTAAGTCCCACAGTCAATCGTTTCACTGTTAAAAGCGATGCAACCTAGTAATATCAGAAAAATATCGCTAAATACATGTTGGTACGAATATGTGACGCAACCGTTTTAACTCAAACGGATTGATACCGTTAGAAAGTCAATGAAATGTAGTTTTTGAAACTGTCTCTATTTCTTCAGCGCGCGCTAACGGCTAGGATTGGTCCCACAGTAAAAAATGACTTATTTATCTAAATTTTAAATAAAGCGCTACCACAGCGCCCAGTGTAATCGCTGAGTTCCAGCAATCATGTCAAATTAAGAAGAATGTTATTTCTTGGAGTCCAATTGTCTCATTTATCACATTTATAAGGTCAAAGTCCAAAATCAGTTCAATTAAGTCCCACAGTCAATCGTTTCACTGTTAAAAGCGATGCAACCTAGTAATATCAGAAAAATATCGCTAAATACATGTTGGTACGAATATGTGACGCAACCGTTTTAACTCAAACGGATTGATACCGTTAGAAAGTCAATGAAATGTAGTTTTGGAAACTGTCTCTATTTCTTCAGCGCGCGCTAACGGCTAGGATTGGTCCCACAGTAAAAAATGACTTATTTATCTAAATTTTCAAATAAAGCGCTACCTCAGCGCCCAGTGTAATCGCTGAGGTCCAGCAATCATGTCAAATTAAGAAGAATGTTATTTCTTGGAGTCCAATTGTCTCATTTATCACATTTATAAGGTCAAAGTCCAAAATCAGTTCAATTAAGTCCCACAGTCAATCGTTTCACTGTTAAAAGCGATGCAACCTAGTAATATCAGAAAAATATCGCTAAATACATGTTGGTACGAATATGTGACGCAACCGTTTTAACTCAAAAGGATTGATACCGTTAGAAAGTCAATGAAATGTAGTTTTGGAAACTGTCTCTATTTCTTCAGCGCGCGCTAACGGCTAGGATTGGTCCCACAGTAAAAAATGACTTATTTATCTAAATTTTTAAATAAAGCGCTACCACAGCGCCCAGTGTAATCGCTGAGGTCCAGCAATCATGTCAAATTAAGAAGAATGTTATTTCTTGGAGTCCAATTGTCTCATTTATCACATTTATAAGGTCAAAGTCCAAAATCAGTTCAATTAAGTCCCACAGTCAATCGTTTCACTGTTAAAAGCGATGCAACCTAGTAATATCAGAAAAATATCGCTAAATACATGTTGGTACGAATATGTGACGCAACCGTTTTAACTCAAAAGGATTGATACCGTTAGAAAGTCAATGAAATGTAGTTTTGGAAACTGTCTCTATTTCTTCAGCGCGCGCTAACGGCTAGGATTGGTCCCACAGTAAAAAATGACTTATTTATCTAAATTTTAAATAAAGCGCTACCACAGCGCCCAGTGTAATCGCTGAGGTCCAGCAATCATGTCAAATTAAGAAGAATGTTATTTCTTGGAGTCCAATTGTCTCATTTATCACATTTATAAGGTCAAAGTCCAAAATCAGTTCAATTAAGTCCCACAGTCAATCGTTTCACTGTTAAAAGCGATGCAACCTAGTAATATCAGAAAAATATCGCTAAATACATGTTGGTACGAATATGTGACGCAACCGTTTTAACTCAAACGGATTGATACCGTTAGAAAGTCAATGAAATGTAGTTTTTGAAACTGTCTCTATTTCTTCAGCGCGCGCTAACGGCTAGGATTGGTCCCACAGTAAAAAATGACTTATTTATCTAAATTTTAAATAAAGCGCTACCACAGCGCCCAGTGTAATCGCTGAGTTCCAGCAATCATGTCAAATTAAGAAGAATGTTATTTCTTGGAGTCCAATTGTCTCATTTATCACATTTATAAGGTCAAAGTCCAAAATCAGTTCAATTAAGTCCCACAGTCAATCGTTTCACTGTTAAAAGCGATGCAACCTAGTAATATCAGAAAAATATCGCTAAATACATGTTGGTACGAATATGTGACGCAACCGTTTTAACTCAAACGGATTGATACCGTTAGAAAGTCAATGAAATGTAGTTTTTGAAACTGTCTCTATTTCTTCAGCGCGCGCTAACGGCTAGGATTGGTCCCACAGTAAAAAATGACTTATTTATCTAAATTTTCAAATAAAGCGCTACCTCAGCGCCCAGTGTAATCGCTGAGGTCCAGCAATCATGTCAAATTAAGAAGAATGTTATTTCTTGGAGTCCAATTGTCTCATTTATCACATTTATAAGGTCAAAGTCCAAAATCAGTTCAATTAAGTCCCACAGTCAATCGTTTCACTGTTAAAAGCGATGCAACCTAGTAATATCAGAAAAATATCGCTAAATACATGTTGGTACGAATATGTGACGCAACCGTTTTAACTCAAACGGATTGATACCGTTAGAAAGTCAATGAAATGTAGTTTTTGAAACTGTCTCTATTTCTTCAGCGCGCGCTAACGGCTAGGATTGGTCCCACAGTAAAAAATGACTTATTTATCTAAATTTTTAAATAAAGCGCTACCACAGCGCCCAGTGTAATCGCTGAGTTCCAGCAATCATGTCAAATTAAGAAGAATGTTATTTCTTGGAGTCCAATTGTCTCATTTATCACATTTATAAGGTCAAAGTCCAAAATCAGTTCAATTAAGTCCCACAGTCAATCGTTTCACTGTTAAAAGCGATGCAACCTAGTAATATCAGAAAAATATCGCTAAATACATGTTGGTACGAATATGTGACGCAACCGTTTTAACTCAAACGGATTGATACCGTTAGAAAGTCAATGAAATGTAGTTTTTGAAACTGTCTCTATTTCTTCAGCGCGCGCTAACGGCTAGGATTGGTCCCACAGTAAAAAATGACTTATTTATCTAAATTTTTAAATAAAGCGCTACCACAGCGCCCAGTGTAATCGCTGAGTTCCAGCAATCATGTCAAATTAAGAAGAATGTTATTTCTTGGAGTCCAATTGTCTCATTTATCACATTTATAAGGTCAAAGTCCAAAATCAGTTCAATTAAGTCCCACAGTCAATCGTTTCACTGTTAAAAGCGATGCAACCTAGTAATATCAGAAAAATATCGCTAAATACATGTTGGTACGAATATGTGACGCAACCGTTTTAACTCAAAAGGATTGATACCGTTAGAAAGTCAATGAAATGTAGTTTTTGAAACTGTCTCTATTTCTTCAGCGCGCGCTAACGGCTAGGATTGGTCCCACAGTAAAAAATGACTTATTTATCTAAATTTTCAAATAAAGCGCTACCACAGCGCCCAGTGTAATCGCTGAGGTCCAGCAATCATGTCAAATTAAGAAGAATGTTATTTCTTGGAGTCCAATTGTCTCATTTATCACATTTATAAGGTCAAAGTCCAAAATCAGTTCAATTAAGTCCCACAGTCAATCGTTTCACTGTTAAAAGCGATGCAACCTAGTAATATCAGAAAAATATCGCTAAATACATGTTGGTACGAATATGTGACGCAACCGTTTTAACTCAAAAGGATTGATACCGTTAGAAAGTCAATGAAATGTAGTTTTGGAAACTGTCTCTATTTCTTCAGCGCGCGCTAACGGCTAGGATTGGTCCCACAGTAAAAAATGACTTATTTATCTAAATTTTCAAATAAAGCGCTACCTCAGCGCCCAGTGTAATCGCTGAGGTCCAGCAATCATGTCAAATTAAGAAGAATGTTATTTCTTGGAGTCCAATTGTCTCATTTATCACATTTATAAGGTCAAAGTCTAAAATCAGTTCAATTAAGTCCCACAGTCAATCGTTTCACTGTTAAAAGCGATGCAACCTAGTAATATCAGAAAAATATCGCTAAATACATGTTGGTACGAATATGTGACGCAACCGTTTTAACTCAAACGGATTGATACCGTTAGAAAGTCAATGAAATGTAGTTTTGGAAACTGTCTCTATTTCTTCAGCGCGCGCTAACGGCTAGGATTGGTCCCACAGTAAAAAATGACTTATTTATCTAAATTTTCAAATAAAGCGCTACCACAGCGCCCAGTGTAATCGCTGAGTTCCAGCAATCATGTCAAATTAAGAAGAATGTTATTTCTTGGAGTCCAATTGTCTCATTTATCACATTTATAAGGTCAAAGTCCAAAATCAGTTCAATTAAGTCCCACAGTCAATCGTTTCACTGTTAAAAGCGATGCAACCTAGTAATATCAGAAAAATATCGCTAAATACATGTTGGTACGAATATGTGACGCAACCGTTTTAACTCAAAAGGATTGATACCGTTAGAAAGTCAATGAAATGTAGTTTTTGGAAACTGTCTCTATTTCTTCAGCGCGCGCTAACGGCTAGGATTGGTCCCACAGTAAAAAATGACTTATTTATCTAAATTTTAAATAAAGCGCTACCACAGCGCCCAGTGTAATCGCTGAGGTCCAGCAATCATGTCAAATTAAGAAGAATGTTATTTCTTGGAGTCCAATTGTCTCATTTATCACATTTATAAGGTCAAAGTCCAAAATCAGTTCAATTAAGTCCCACAGTCAATCGTTTCACTGTTAAAAGCGATGCAACCTAGTAATATCAGAAAAATATCGCTAAATACATGTTGGTACGAATATGTGACGCAACCGTTTTAACTCAAAAGGACTGATACCGTTAGAAAGTCAATGAAATGTAGTTTTTGAAACTGTCTCTATTTCTTCAGCGCGCGCTAACGGCTAGGATTGGTCCCACAGTAAAAAATGACTTATTTATCTAAATTTTTAAATAAAGCGCTACCACAGCGCCCAGTGTAATCGCTGAGTTCCAGCAATCATGTCAAATTAAGAAGAATGTTATTTCTTGGAGTCCAATTGTCTCATTTATCACATTTATAAGGTCAAAGTCCAAAATCAGTTCAATTAAGTCCCACAGTCAATCGTTTCACTGTTAAAAGCGATGCAACCTAGTAATATCAGAAAAATATCGCTAAATACATGTTGGTACGAATATGTGACGCAACCGTTGTAACTCAAAACGGACTGATACCGTTAGAAAGTCAATGAAATGTAGTTTTTGAAACTGTCTCTATTTCTTCAGCGCGCGCTAACGGCTAGGATTGGTCCCACAGTAAAAAATGACTTATTTATCTAAATTTTAAATAAAGCGCTACCACAGCGCCCAGTGTAATCGCTGAGTCCAGCAATCATGTCAAATTAAGAAGAATGTTATTTCTTGGAGTCCAATTGTCTCATTTATCACATTTATAAGGTCAAAGTCCAAAATCAGTTCAATTAAGTCCCACAGTCAATCGTTTCACTGTTAAAAGCGATGCAACCTAGTAATATCAGAAAAATATCGCTAAATACATGTTGGTACGAATATGTGACGCAACCGTTTTAACTCAAACGGATTGATACCGTTAGAAAGTCAATGAAATGTAGTTTTGGAAACTGTCTCTATTTCTTCAGCGCGCGCTAACGGCTAGGATTGGTCCCACAGTAAAAAATGACTTATTTATCTAAATTTTCAAATAAAGCGCTACCACAGCGCCCAGTGTAATCGCTGAGGTCCAGCAATCATGTCAAATTAAGAAGAATGTTATTTCTTGGAGTCCAATTGTCTCATTTATCACATTTATAAGGTCAAAGTCTAAAATCAGTTCAATTAAGTCCCACAGTCAATCGTTTCACTGTTAAAAGCGATGCAACCTAGTAATATCAGAAAAATATCGCTAAATACATGTTGGTACGAATATGTGACGCAACCGTTTTAACTCAAACGGATTGATACCGTTAGAAAGTCAATGAAATGTAGTTTTTGAAACTGTCTCTATTTCTTCAGCGCGCGCTAACGGCTAGGATTGGTCCCACAGTAAAAAATGACTTATTTATCTAAATTTTTAAATAAAGCGCTACCACAGCGCCCAGTGTAATCGCTGAGTTCCAGCAATCATGTCAAATTAAGAAGAATGTTATTTCTTGGAGTCCAATTGTCTCATTTATCACATTTATAAGGTCAAAGTCTAAAATCAGTTCAATTAAGTCCCACAGTCAATCGTTTCACTGTTAAAAGCGATGCAACCTAGTAATATCAGAAAAATATCGCTAAATACATGTTGGTACGAATATGTGACGCAACCGTTTTAACTCAAAAGGATTGATACCGTTAGAAAGTCAATGAAATGTAGTTTTTGAAACTGTCTCTATTTCTTCAGCGCGCGCTAACGGCTAGGATTGGTCCCACAGTAAAAAATGACTTATTTATCTAAATTTTCAAATAAAGCGCTACCACAGCGCCCAGTGTAATCGCTGAGGTCCAGCAATCATGTCAAATTAAGAAGAATGTTATTTCTTGGAGTCCAATTGTCTCATTTATCACATTTATAAGGTCAAAGTCCAAAATCAGTTCAATTAAGTCCCACAGTCAATCGTTTCACTGTTAAAAGCGATGCAACCTAGTAATATCAGAAAAATATCGCTAAATACATGTTGGTACGAATATGTGACGCAACCGTTTTAACTCAAACGGATTGATACCGTTAGAAAGTCAATGAAATGTAGTTTTTGAAACTGTCTCTATTTCTTCAGCGCGCGCTAACGGCTAGGATTGGTCCCACAGTAAAAAATGACTTATTTATCTAAATTTTTAAATAAAGCGCTACCACAGCGCCCAGTGTAATCGCTGAGGTCCAGCAATCATGTCAAATTAAGAAGAATGTTATTTCTTGGAGTCCAATTGTCTCATTTATCACATTTATAAGGTCAAAGTCCAAAATCAGTTCAATTAAGTCCCACAGTCAATCGTTTCACTGTTAAAAGCGATGCAACCTAGTAATATCAGAAAAATATCGCTAAATACATGTTGGTACGAATATGTGACGCAACCGTTTTAACTCAAAAGGATTGATACCGTTAGAAAGTCAATGAAATGTAGTTTTTGAAACTGTCTCTATTTCTTCAGCGCGCGCTAACGGCTAGGATTGGTCCCACAGTAAAAAATGACTTATTTATCTAAATTTTAAATAAAGCGCTACCACAGCGCCCAGTGTAATCGCTGAGTTCCAGCAATCATGTCAAATTAAGAAGAATGTTATTTCTTGGAGTCCAATTGTCTCATTTATCACATTTATAAGGGTCAAAGTCCAAAATCAGTTCAATTAAGTCCCACAGTCAATCGTTTCACTGTTAAAAGCGATGCAACCTAGTAATATCAGAAAAATATCGCTAAATACATGTTGGTACGAATATGTGACGCAACCGTTGTAACTCAAACGGACTGATACCGTTAGAAAGTCAATGAAATGTAGTTTTTGAAACTGTCTCTATTTCTTCAGCGCGCGCTAACGGCTAGGATTGGTCCCACAGTAAAAAATGACTTATTTATCTAAATTTTTAAATAAAGCGCTACCACAGCGCCCAGTGTAATCGCTGAGGTCCAGCAATCATGTCAAATTAAGAAGAATGTTATTTCTTGGAGTCCAATTGTCTCATTTATCACATTTATAAGGTCAAAGTCTAAAATCAGTTCAATTAAGTCCCACAGTCAATCGTTTCACTGTTAAAAGCGATGCAACCTAGTAATATCAGAAAAATATCGCTAAATACATGTTGGTACGAATATGTGACGCAACCGTTGTAACTCAAACGGACTGATACCGTTAGAAAGTCAATGAAATGTAGTTTTTGAAACTGTCTCTATTTCTTCAGCGCGCGCTAACGGCTAGGATTGGTCCCACAGTAAAAAATGACTTATTTATCTAAATTTTCAAATAAAGCGCTACCTCAGCGCCCAGTGTAATCGCTGAGGTCCAGCATCATGTCAAATTAAGAAGAATGTTATTTCTTGGAGTCCAATTGTCTCATTTATCACATTTATAAGGTCAAAGTCTAAAATCAGTTCAATTAAGTCCCACAGTCAATCGTTTCACTGTTAAAAGCGATGCAACCTAGTAATATCAGAAAAATATCGCTAAATACATGTTGGTACGAATATGTGACGCAACCGTTTTAACTCAAACGGATTGATACCGTTAGAAAGTCAATGAAATGTAGTTTTTGGAACTGTCTCTATTTCTTCAGCGCGCGCTAACGGCTAGGATTGGTCCCACAGTAAAAAATGACTTATTTATCTAAATTTTCAATAAAGCGCTACCTCAGCGCCCAGTGTAATCGCTGAGGTCCAGCAATCATGTCAAATTAAGAAGAATGTTATTTCTTGGAGTCCAATTGTCTCATTTATCACATTTATAAGGTCAAAGTCTAAAATCAGTTCAATTAAGTCCCACAGTCAATCGTTTCACTGTTAAAAGCGATGCAACCTAGTAATATCAGAAAAATATCGCTAAATACATGTTGGTACGAATATGTGACGCAACCGTTTTAACTCAAAGGACTGATACCGTTAGAAAGTCAATGAAATGTAGTTTTGGAAACTGTCTCTATTTCTTCAGCGCGCGCTAACGGCTAGGATTGGTCCCACAGTAAAAAATGACTTATTTATCTAAATTTTAAATAAAGCGCTACCACAGCGCCCAGTGTAATCGCTGAGGTCCAGCAATCATGTCAAATTAAGAGAATGTTATTTCTTGGAGTTCCAATTGTCTCATTTATCACATTTATAAGGTCAAAGTCCAAAATCAGTTCAATTAAGTCCCACAGTCAATCGTTTCACTGTTAAAAGCGATGCAACCTAGTAATATCAGAAAAATATCGCTAAATACATGTTGGTACGAATATGTGACGCAACCGTTTTAACTCAAACGGATGATTACGTTAGAAATTCAATGAAATGTAGTTTTTGAAACTGTCTCTATTTCTTCAGCGCGCGCTAACGGCTAGGATTGGTTCCACAGTAAAAAATGACTTATTTATCTAAATTTTTAAATAAAGCGCTACCCAGCGCCCAGTGTAATCGCTGAGGTCTCCAGGCAATCATAGTCAAATTAAGAAGAATGTAATTTCTTGGAGTCCAATTGGTCTCATTTATCACATTGATAAGGTCCAAAGGTCTAAATCAGTTCAATAGGTCCCCACAGTCAATCGTTCACTGTTAAAGCGATGCAACCTACGTAATATAGAAAAATATACGCTAAATAACATGTTGGTACGATTATGTGACGCAGCCCGTTTAACTCAAACGGACTGATACCGTTTAGAAGTCAATGAAATGTAGTTTTTGAAACTGTCTCTATTCTTCAGCGCGCGCTAATGCTAGGATTGGTCCCAGTAAAAATGACTTATTTATCTAAATGTTTAAATAAAGCGCTACCACAGCGCCAGTGTAATCGCTGAGTTGCAGCAATCATGTCAAATTAAGAAGAATGTTATTTCTTGAGTCCAATTGTCTCATTTATCACATTTATAAAGTCAAAGTCTAAAGTCAGTTCAATTAAGTCCCACAGTCAATCGTTTCACTGTTAAAAGCGATGCAACCTAGTAATATCAGAAAAATATCTAAATTCATGTTGGACGAATATGTGACGCAACGTTGTAACTTAAACGGATTGATACAGTTAGAAGCTCAATGAAATGTAGTTTTGAAACTGTCTCTATTTCTTCAGCGCGCGCTAACGGCTAGGATTGGTCCACAGTAAAAAATGACTTATTTATCTAAATGTTTAAATAAAGCGCTACCACAGCGCCAGTGTAATCGCTGAGTTGCAGCAATCATGTCAAATAAGAAGAATATTATTTATCTCTCTCTTT
>JASGCC010005527.1:0-15641 GCA_030067915.1 Hydractinia echinata
CCCACGAAGAAATCCTTTTATTGGCTAGCCAATAGTCAATAGTGATTTAAATTCTAACTGATAGTTCCAGAGAAATCCTTCATTGGCTAGCAATAGTGATTTAAATTATATGTGGTTGGCCTCATTTCATTGAGGGTATAGCTAGCTAGCTAGCTATAGCTGATGACATGTGTAGACCAGCTCCTGAAACCTAAATACAAATAAGATAGAAGATTGCTAAAACTGTTTTGATTTAACTTTTAAATAAGATAACTAGCCACAACTCGTTTTTTACAAAAACTTTTAAGTTTTTAAAGTCACGAGTTTTTCAAGTCCGCCATTTTTACTTAAAAAACGTGGTAAATACACCGACTATATTTAAAGGGACACTTTAACAACACCGAAAATTTAGAGTTGATTTTTGGCCCTAAACTTTGGCTAGCCATCGTCCTTCACTAAAAGGTTATTACTAAAGTGAAGAATAAAGCCTTACCTTCGTACATCTATGAAGGATTCATATTCCGTTCAGTATTTCTTTTTCATATACATACGACAACAACAAAACATGGCTGCTTGACCTTCGAGCTTCTTCTCCAACTGATTCGCTTGAAAATTATGCATGTAAATTATTTCGAAGGCGAGGGTAAGCCCCTGAAGCTTTTTAACCAATTAACTTTGGCGGAATTCAGTGAAAACCTGATTATTTTCTTAATCTTTTACAAGTAAAATTGTCGGATTCTATACTGAAAGAATCGACAATTCGTCGTTTTGCGAGAAACGCACAAAAAGAGCTGGAACCGAGTGACGCGCCTTCTCCGCATTGTTTGTCTTAACAATAGGAATTTGAATAGAGAAATATCGCGTTGTGTCTCTTTCTCTTTTAATAATATCTCTATGGTTTGTTGTACATTTGTGCGGCATCTAGAGGGGTAGTGCTGGATTTGGTTCCAATCCGAGTTCGATAGCTTTAGGAGTAGTCTGAGTCGTTTGTGTCCAGGCGTGGTTTCCGGGTGATATGATTCTGACAATGGTTCGAACTTTGCTGCGGAAGGAACACAAAATTCGCACGTGATCTAAATATTAAATGCACTTTAACATACCGTTAGCACCTTGGTATGGAGGTTTTTTTGAAAGGTTAATTCGAACGTTGAAATATTTCTGAAGAGGCAGTTATCAAATGCACGATTAACGTACGAAGAGATACAAACCGTTCTACACGAGATCAAGGCTATAATAAACAACCGCCCAATCACATACCTGTATCCAAACGATCTGGACCAATGTTTATCGCCAAACCACTTGATATTTGGACGACGGAACGAAAGGCAGAACCGAGACACACAGCAAACATCAACAGGGAATATGAATGCGACACCTTTGGCAAAAAGCTATCGAGTATACTAGACAATTACTGGAACAGATGACGTATAGAATACATAGCCGACTTACGTGAACAACAAAAAATTCCAACTTAAAACACCTAAAGCACTAGACGTGCAAGTCGGAGATATCGTTTTACACACGATTAATTTACCACGCCAACTATGGAAGCTCGCAAAAAATAGAGACGCTTATTTACAGTAACGATGGGCAGGTAAGGGGAGCGACGGTGAGGACCCCAACTCTAGTGCTTTAAAGAGACCTGTAAGTAGACTTTACCCAATTGAGTGTCCCGCGAACGAAATAAAATGTAACGCTAATGAATTATACAGTCCTCTTGCAGACAGAAGAAAGACGACGACCAGCGAGAAGAAAACGAGACGATAGAAGAACCAACGAGAGAAGAACGAACGGAAGATCGAGTGAGGGAAAGACCTAGACGCGAGGCAGCAGAAAGAGCGAACCTACGACTGAAGTACCTATAAGACTTGTACATAAACTCCACGACTTTGATATATTTTTGTTTAAACTTTAGTTGTATGTTAGGAACTCCACTGTTCGCGGCGGGGGAATGTTTTATTAACGATTTAACACATATTTTTGTTTTGGTAGGTGTGAACACGGCTAACGTGTTCACGATATTTTTTACGTTCAGTATGATACTATTCTTCAAGACAAACACACGTGTTTTTAAATACAGATTAAGCGATAATGCGAAAGTGCCTGTTCGATGGATCGAATGAAAGGAAAAAGCAAAGAGTGAAGGTCGTGTTTTTAGTGAATTTATAGTAATTGTCAGGGTATCGGGTCTCGGGTCTCGGGTATCACATAGGGTGTCGGGTCTCACCCGAGACCCGATACCCCATACCCTGATACCGATACCCGAGACCCGAGACCCTGTTTTTTTTTTATTATCATTTTTGTTGTTGTGTTGTTGAATATGAACGATAATAAAAACACATTTTGATATGTATATTTCTTCGTTATACGGAAATATTTGTTGCACGTAATATGCGAATATGCTGCTGGCTCAACAATGGTTTGATATCACCAGGAACTACAATGAAACTAGCATCAAAAAAATTATTTTGTCTGCTCAAACATGAATGATTAAAGTGATAATAGACTTTTTTAAATTCATTAGAGAATGTTTATTTTTTCGTTGTAGGGTCGAAATAACTCCTTTTGGTTTTCGAAACCACGATTAAATTTTGTATATTGTCCGATGGAATATTTGACTGAAATTTTCCTCCACAACCATAGCAAATTGATACATTTTTGTGGGTGTACTTGAGAAGGAACAAGACATAACCATTATCTGTTGGCACAGGTGGTGCTGGTTTTATTCACTGTTGTTGAAGGTGGAATAGGTTGCGTTGATGGTAGTATTGAAGATGTTGGTATTGAAGGCGCAGATGATACTATTGGTTGCGTTGAATATGAAATATGTGTCTGTGAAGTAGTTGAAACAATAGTAGGCTGCGATAACGGTAGCGTAGATGGTGTTTTCGTTTGTGCAGAAGCTGATGGATCGATTAAATTTGTTATCGGAACCTTTTTGACGTTAGCTGGCCCTTTTCGTCTCTGAGTTGCCTTCGTTTTCTTTTTGCCCGCGTTCTTCTCTTTAGAAAAGTCTACTAAGTTTCTGATATTAAGTGTACCCTGACAATTACTATAAATTCACTAAGAACACGACCTTCACTCTTTGCTTTTTCTTTTCATTCGATCCATCGAACAGGCACTACTTTCGTTTTAGCTAAGTGTTTTCAGTTTAAGTGTATTTAACTGGATGTCTTAGCTACTGTTAGCTAGGTAATATTAGCCTCCAAGAAGGCCTGCTCCCCATCATCCTCATGGACGAGGGTGCCGATAAGCCGCATACGCCGCATACGCCGTAAAAAGTGCGGGCGTTTTCGGGCGAGTTCGGGGTTTTGAAAAAAATTCAAGTATTTGCCCGAAAAACCCCGCATAGACCCGAACAATGCCCGAAAAAGAAAAGAAAAACAGACACTAATGATTCAAAAAACTATAAAAATAAAAATAGACTTACTATGTGGTAGCGAAGTTCTTAAAAGAACTGTTTTTGATAGTTTATAAAAAGATTTACTTGATAAATAACTTATATATAAACTTTATTAACTCCTTTATCTTCAAGCGCCTTCTTCCAACTATCGTCCGCATGGTATGCTACAAGGAATTGCATTTCGGGAATGTTCCGGGCGAGTTCGGGCGAGTTCGGGCGAGTTCGGGAAAGTGCGGGCGGTTTCGGACGACAACCGCCAATTTAATTCGAAAAGTCGCCCGTACTCGCCCCTTATATATGTGGGCGTTTGCGGCTTATCGGCACACCTTAGTTTCCAAACTTTTGTTTTTTTTGAGTACGAATTATGATGTAACAAGCTAGAGCTAGCTATACCTACAAAATCTTTCAAAGACTGATAGTGTGATGTATTTTATTGCCCATAGAGTATAAATCTTTTCACATTTCCTGTAAACTTTAACAAGGGACCACGTGCAATATGACAAGTGGAATAATTTTTTTCAGAATTTAAAGCGTGTGTGTAAAGTTATTTTTTATTGTTTTGTTTTTCAGCCTATACATGTAAAATGCCAAGTTATGTTACATGGGTTGTTGACATTTGATTGCAAATTTACGAGGGTTTATGGCTTTGGGTTAAAAATTATGAGAGGGATGGTACAGTTGTCTGTTTATATTTTTTGTGTTGCAAACTGTTGTTATTTTGAAATTTTGTGTAAACTTTTATGGAAATGGACCACATACAATATACTAAAGAACAAATTTTTGTAGAATTGGACTTCATTGTAAGCTGTTTTGTAAGCTGATGTCTTTTTATATTTTGTGTTATAAACTTTTGTTGGCAAAATTTGGTTCTTCGGTTTCACGATTTTGTTTTTGTTGAGAATGTTACAAAATTTTGTTAATAATTGTTTGGTGATGTTAAAAACAATACTAAATGTTTCACTAAAACTGTTTAAATTTTTTATATTTTGTAATCTAATGGACAACGACTGTATGCACTTGAAATGACTGATTTTTCTATAATTTGATATGTTTCATAACATTTTTTGTAGAAAATTTATGGGTAATGGCAATATACAATCATGCTGAATGAACTGAATTTTTGTTGATTTTTGTGTTTTTTTAAAAACCGATTTATTTTAGTTTTTGTGTAAACTTTTGTGAGAATGGACCGGATACATTGTTTTTCCAAAATAATTGATCTTTGTTTATTCCAAATTTACTCCTTGCTCATTGCTTTTTTGACATTTCAGCTTGAAATGTTTAGTAAAGGGCAGTACGGGATCATCAGACAAAAATTAACGGGTTATTTTTTACATTTTCTGTATGTTTTTGCGGGAGAGGATGGTATGCAACCAAATCAATGATTTTTTGAGATTAAATTTGATGTTTTCCCAAACTATGGCTTTTTAATATTGTTTATAAGCATTTATTGAAAAGACAATGTTTAAAATGTGTAAAAAGCTAATTTTCATAGATCTGTGCTTATACTCTTGCAAGCCTTTCTTGTGACACTTCAGATTAAAATATTGAAGGTTTTCAACATAATCACATAACATGTTGTGACTGTCAGTATTGTAACTGTAAGTGTTGTTACTGTCCGTTTTATGAGTGTTGTAGCTGTAAATTTCCATCAACTAGATCTTACACCTTTCAAGCTGTTTTTCTTTACATTTTGTGTACGTTTTGTGTGTGGGATAATGCGATTTGACATTTGGCATTTTGTGTAAGATTTTAAGAGCATTTTTGCTAAATTAGGAATTACACGCTTGCACACGTATACCTTTTTGACATTTTCAGATTTATTTTTTTAGAAGAGGGCAGTGTGCAATACAGTAAGTGCACTTAAAACTTTGAGGCCAAATAACTTGGAAACGAAGGTGGTGACGTCAGTCTTTTTTCTTCACGTGGGTAACTAGGGACCAGCTGGGATAAAATTTGGGGTAAGTTTCCTAAAACCTTGGTTCCTGAACCGTTTTGGAATAGTCGGGTTGGTGACGTCATCAAAAAGTCTTTAACCCTGTCAAAAGTACATGATCCTATACATTTTCTTGATCAGGGTTTCAAGATCTATACGATGAGGGCAAAAGGTATATATAAAAATTTCTTAAAAAATTTTTTTGTATTTTGGCTGGTGTTTGCTGACATCAGCAAAATTTAAAACCTATATATTCTCCTTATCTGTACGTTAATTGTACATGTTCATATACGTTATTTCAATCAGAGTTTGAAGCTCCTCACAATAGATGTTATGGAGTTAACAAATTTCTAAGAATATTTTTTAAGTATATGACACTGCTGACGTCATCAAAATTTAAATGCAGCTTTTTTATTATTTTTTCTCTGACTAAGTGGATTTTTCCACGGGCCTTATCGACTAGTTATTTAAATATTCATAGCCTTTAAACGTCCCATAATCAATCCATACATTAAGATTCATTCAAAACCAAATCATGGCCCAAGCTCTCTTTTACATATCAAACACTCCTTGACGCCAAGTTTATTTCCACGCAATTCCGTTTCAGCAATATTTTTCACCACATGACGAGTGAGTTAGAACGTGATTTGTATCAAGCCAAAATAGTGCACAAGTAAACGTAGTATTACCTTTAGGGGATAGAATTTTAAACATACAGAGGGACATAACTAAACTTGAATTTATTTTAGGGGATAAAAGGTACTTTTGGTCCATGGCGAACTTTGGAAACTTGCTTGTTTAAAAAACATTTTGAGAATTAAAAAAAAAAATCATGTAATTGTTTACTAGGGTAAAAATCAGGAAGAAAGTGTAACATATAATTCTACAGTTGTGAAATGTTTAAGCCAAAAAATAATTTTTGTGAGGAGACTTATCAAGCGGTGACATACAAGGCAACAACAAAACGACAGTTACAAAATAACATGGAAATAGTTGGGAAAATGAAATGGTTGGAATGATTTGTAGTAGAAATATTAAAGGATAGTGGACATAGTAGTGGAAATTAGGGATGATGGTTAGGATGGTTGAGATGCTTCGGGATGGTTGGAATGCTTAGGATACTTTGGGATAGTTGGGAACGCTTTCGGATGGTTGGGATGCTTTTGGATGATTGGGATGCTTTGGGATGGTTGGGATGCTTTAGGAATTTTTGGGATGGTTGGGACGCTTGGGATGCTTTGGGATAGTTGGGATGTGGAGATGCTTGGGATGCTTTTGGGATAATTAAGCATCCTAGCTTCCTAGAGTATCATAACAATCCTAATGCATTCCAACCATCTCAACGCATCCCAACCATCCTAAAACCATCCCAAAGCATCCTAACTGTCCCAAAGCATCCCAACCATCCTAACTATCCAAAAGCATCCCAACCATCCAACTATCCCAAGCATCCCCAAAGCATCCCCAAAGCATCCAAGCATCCCAAAGCATCATAACTATGCCAAAAGCATCCAACGCGTCCCACCATCCTAAAGCATCCCAACCATCCTAAGGTATCCCAACTATCCCAAGCATCCTAAAGCATCCCAAGCATCCCAAGCATCCCAAGCATCCCAAAACATCCCAACTATCCCAAGCATCCTAAAACATCCCAACTATCCCAAGCATTCCAAAGCATCCCAACCATGCCAAAGCATCCCAACTATCACAAAGCATCCCAAGCATCCTAGAGCATCATAACAATCCTATTGCATTCCAACCCATCCCAAAGCATCCCAACCATCCCAAAACCGTCGCAAGGCATCCTAAGGTAATCCAACTATCCCAAGCATCCTAAAGCATCCCAAGCATCCAAGCATCCTAAAACATCCCAACTATCCCAAGCATCCTAAAGGCATCCCAAGCATCCTAAAACATCCCAACTATCCCAAGCATTCAAAGCATCCCAACCATGCTTAAAGCATCCCAACTATTACAGAGCAATCTCAAGCATCCTAGAGCATCATAACAATCCTATTGCATTCCAACCATCCCAAAAGCATCCAACCATCCCAAAACCATCGCAAGGCATCCTAACTGTCCCAAAGCATCCCAACCATCCTAACTATCTAAAAGCATCCCAACCATCCCAACTATCCCAAGCATCCCAAAGCATCCAAACCATCCCAAAGCATCCCTACCCATCCCAAAGCATCCCAACTATCCAAGCATCCCAAACTATCCCTGCCCATCCCTAAAGCATCCCAAGCATCCTAAAGCATTCCAACCATCCTATAGCATCCCAAGCATCCAAAGGTATTCCCATGCATCCTAAAGCATCCCAACTATCCCAACCATCCGAAAGCATCCCAACTATCCCAAAGCATCATAACTTATCCCAAAGCATCCCAAGCGTCCAAACCATCTTTAAAGCATCCCAACCATCCCAAAGCATCCCTACCATCACAAAGCATCCCAACTATCGCCAAGCATCCCAAAGTATCCCTGCCTTCCTAAAGTATCCCAACCATCCTAAAGCATCCCAACCATCCCTAAAGCATCCCAAGCATCCTAAGGTATCCCAACTATCCCAAGCATCCTAAACCATCCCAAGCATCCCAAGCATCCCAAAACATCCCAAGCATCCTAAAACATCCCAACTATCCCAAGCATTCCAAAGCATCCCCAACCATCCCAAAGCATCCCAACTTTCACAAAGCATCCCAAGCATCCTAGAGTATCATAACAATCCTATTGCATTCCAACCATCTCAAAGCATCCCAACCATCCCAAAACCATCGCAAGGCATCCTAACTGTCCCAAAGCATCCCCAACCATCCTAACTATCTAAAAGCATCCAAACCATGGAATGCTTTGGGAAAGTTAGGATACTTTGGGATGGTTTTAGGATGGTTGGGATGCTTTGGGATGGTTGGAATGCATTAGGATTGTTATGAAATACTCTAGGATGCTTGGGATGCTTTGTGAAAGTTGGGATGCTTTGGGATGGTTGGGATGCTTTGGAATGCTTGGGATAGTTGGATGTTTTAGGATGCTTGGGATGTTTAGGATGCTTGGGATGCTTGGATGGTTTAGGATGCTTGGGATAGTTGGGATACCTTAGGATGCTTGGCATGCTTTAGGATGGTTGGGATGCTTTAGGATGGTTGGGATACTTTAGGAAGGCAGGGATACTTTGGGATGCTTGGGATGCTTGGGATAGTTGGGATGCTTTGTGATGGTAGGGATGCTTTGGGATGGTTGGGATGCTTTAGGATGGTTTGGACGCTTGGGATGCTTTGGGATAGTTATGATGCTTTGGGATAGTTGGGATGCTTTCGGATGGTTGGGATAGTTGGGATGCTTTAGGATGCATGGGATACCTTAGGATGCTTGGGATGCATTAGGATTGTTATGATGCTCTAGGATGCTTGGGATGCTTTGGGATGCTTTGGGACGGTTTGGATGCTTTGGGATGCTTGGGATAGTTGGGATGTTTTAGGATGCTTGGGATGCTTCAGGAAGCTTGGGATAGTTGCGATGTTTTAGGATTCTTGGGATGCTTGGGTGCTTTAGGATGCTTGGGATAGTTGGGATTCCTTAGGATGCTTGGGCTGCTTTAGGATGGTTGGGATTCTTTAGGATGGTTGGGATGCTTTAGGATGACAGGGATACTTTGGGATGCTTGGGATAGTTGGGATGCTTTGGGACAGTTAGGATGCTTTGGGATGGTTTTGGGATGGTTGGGATGCTTTGGGATGGTTGGAATGCATTAGGATTGTTATGATGCTCTAGGATGCTTGGGATGCTTTGTGATAGTTGGGATGCTTTGGGACGGTTGGGATGCTTTGGGAGGGTTGGGATAGTTCGGATGCTTTGGGATGGTAGGGATGCTTTGGGATGGTTGGGATGCTTTGGATAGTTGGGATGCTTTAGGATGCATGGGATACCTTAGGATGGTTGGGATGCTTTAGGATGCTTGGGATGCTTTAGGATGCTTGGGATGCTTTAGGATGCTTTAGGATGGCAGGGACACTTTGGGATGCTTGGGATAGTTGGGATGCTTTGGGATGGTAGGGATGCTTTGGGATGGTTGGGATGCTTTAGGATGGTTGGGACGCTTGGGTTGCTTTGGGATAGTTATGATGCTTTGGGATGGTTGGGATGCTTTGGGATGCTTGGGATAGTTGGGATGGTTGGGATGCTTTGGGATAGTTAGGATGGTTGGGATGCTTTGGGACAGTTAGGATGCTTTGGGATGGTTTTGGGATGGTTGGGATGCTTTGGGATGGTTGGGATGTTTTGGAATGTTTGGGATGCATTGGGATTGTTAGGATGGTTTGGGATGCTTGGGATGCTTTGTGATAGGTGGGATGCTTTGGGATGCTTGGGATAGTTGGGATGTTTTAGGATGCTTGGGATGCTTTAGGATGCTTGGGATAGTTGGGATGTTTTAGGATGCTTGGGATGCTTGGGATGCTTTAGGATGCTTGGGATAGTTGGGATACCTTAGGATGCTTGGGATGCTTTAGGATGGTTGGGATTCTTTAGGATGGTTGGGATGCTTTAGGATGGCAGGGATACTTTGGGATGCTTGGGATAGTTGGGATGCTTTGAGACAGTTAGGATGCTTTGGTATGGTTTCGGGATGCTTGGGATGCTTTGGGATGGTTGGAATGCACTAGGATTGTTATGATGCTCTAGGATGCTTGGGATGCTTTGTGATAGTTGGGATGCTTTGGGACGGTTGGGATGCTTTGGGTTGCTTGGGATAGTTGGCATGTTTTAGGATGCTTGGGACGCTTTAGGATGCTTGGGATAGTTGGGATGTTTTAGGATGCTTGGGATGCTTTAGGATGCTTGGAAAGCTTTAGGATGGCAGGGACACTTTGGGATGCTTGGGATAGTTGGGATGCTTTGGGATGGTAGGGATGCTTTGGGATGGTTGGGATGCTTTAGGATGGTTGGGACGCTTGGGTCGCTTTGGGATAGTTATGATGCTTTGGGATGCTTGGGATAGTTGGGATGGTTGGGATGCTTTGGGATAGTTGGGATGGTTGGGATGCTTTGGAACAGTTAGGATGCTTTGGGATGGTTTTGGGATGGTTGGGATGCTTTGAGATGGTTGGGATGCTTTGGAATGGTTGGAATGCATTAGGATTGTTATGATGCTCTAGGATTCTTGGGATCTTTGTGATAGTTGGGATGCTTTGGGACGGTTGGGATGCTTTGGGATGCTTGGGATAGTTGGGATGTTTTAGGATGCTTGGGAAGCTTTAGGATGCTTGGGATAGTTGGGATGTTTAGGATGCTTGGGATGCTTGGGATGCTTTAGGATGCTTGGGATAGTTGGGATACCTTAGGATGCTTGGGATGCTTTAGGATGGTTGGGATTCTTTAGGATGGTTGGGATGCTTTAGGATGGCAGGGATACTTTGGGATGCTTGGGATAGTTGGGAAGCTTTGAGAAAGTTAGGATGCTTTGGTATGGTTTCGGGATGCTTGGGATGCTTTGGGATGGTTGGAATGCACTAGGATTGTTATGATGCTCTAGGATGCTTGGGATGCTTTGTGATAGTTGGGATGCTTTGGGACGGTTGGGATGCTTTGGGATGCTTGGGATAGTTGGCATGTTTTAGGATGCTTGTGACGCTTTAGGATGCTTGGGATAGTTGGGATGTTTTAGGATGCTTGGGATGCTTGGGATGCTTGGAATGCTTTAGGATGCTTAGGATAGTTGGGATACCTTAGGATGCTTGGGATGCTTTAGGATGGTTGGGATTCTTTAGGATGGTTGGGATGTTTTAGGATGGCAGGGATAGTTTGGGATGGTTGGGATAGTTGGGATGCTTTGGGATGGTAGGGATGCTTTGGGATGGTTGGGATGCTTTAGGATGGTTAGGACGCTTGGGATGCTTTGGGATAGTTATGATGCTTTGGGATGGTTGGGATGCTTTGGGATGCTTGGGATAGTTGGGATGCTTGGGATGCTTTTAGATAGTTAGGATGGTTGGGATGCTTTGGGACAGTTAGGATGCCTTGCGATGGTTTTGGGATGGTTGGGATGCTTTGGGATGGTTGGATTGCATTTGGATTGTTATGATGCTCTAGGATGCTTGGGATGCTTTGTGATAGTTGGGATGCTTTGGCATGGTTGGGATGCTTTGGAATGCTTGGGATAGTTGGGATGTTTTAGGATGCTTGGGATGCTTTAGGATGCTTGGGATAGTGGGGATGTTTTAGGATGCTTGGGATGCTTGGGATGCTTTAGGATGCTTGGGATAGTTGGGATACCTTAGGATGGTTGGGATGCTCTAGGATGGTTGGGATGATTTAGGACGGTTGGGATGCTTTAGGATGGCAGGGATACTTTGGGATGCTTGGGATAGTTGGGATGCTTTGGGATGGTAGGAATGCTTTGCGATGTTTGCAATGTTTTAGGATGGTTGGGACGCTTGGGATGCTTTGGGATAGTTATGATGCTTTGGGATGGCTGGGATGCTTCGGGATGCTTGGGATAGTTGGGATGGTTGGGATGCTTTTGGATAGTTAGGATGCTTGGTATGTTTTAGGATGGTTGGGATTCTTTGGGATCGTTGTGATGATGGTGGGATGGTTGGGATGCTTTGGGATGGTTGGGATAGTTCGGATGCTTTGGGATGGTAGGGATGCTTTGGGATGGTTGGGACGCTTTAGGATGGTTGGGACGCTTGGGATGCTTTGGGATAGTTATGATGCTTTGGGATGCTTGGGATGCTTTGGGATGCTTGGGATAGTTGGGATGCTTTTGGATAGTTAGGATGGTTGGGATGCTTTGGGACAGTTAGGATGCTTAGGGATGGTTTCGGGATGGTTGGGATGCTTTGGGATGGTTGGAATGCATTAGGATTGTTATGATGCTCTAGGATGCTTGGGATGTTTTGTGATAGTTGCCATGTTTTGGGATGCTTGGGATCCTTTGGGATGCTTGGGATAGTTGGGATGTTTTAGGATGCTTGGGATGCTTTAGGATGCTTGGAATAGTTGGGATGTTTTAGGATGCTTGGGATGCTTGGGATGCTTTAGGATGCTTGGGATAGTTGGGATACCTTAGGATGCTTGGTATGCTTTAGGATGGTTGGGATGCTTTAGGATGGCAGGGATACTTTGGGATGCTTCGGATAGTTGGGATGCTTTGGGATTGTAGGGATGCTTTGGGATGGTTGGGATGCTTTAGGATGGTTGGGACGCTTGGGATGCTTTGGGATAGTTATGATGCTTTGGGATGCTTTGGGATGCTTGGGATAGTTGGGATGGTTGGGATGGGTGGGATGGGTGGGATGCTTTTGGATAGTCGGGATGGTTGGGATGCTTTGGGACAGTTAGGATGCTTTGGGATGGTTGGGATGGTTTTGGGATGGTTGGGATGCTTTGGGATGTTTTAGGATGCCTGGGATGCTTTAGGATGCTTGGGATAGTTCGGATGTTTTAGGATGCTTGGGATGCTTGGGATGCTTTAGGATGCTTGGGATAGTTGGGATACCTTAGGATGCTTGGGATGCTTAAGGATGGTTGGGATGCTTTAGGATGGTTGGAATGCTTTAGGAAGGCAGTGATACTTTGGGATGCTTGGGATAGTTGGGATGCTTTGGGATGGTAGGGATGCTTTGGGATGGTTGGGATGCTTTAGGATGGTTGGGACGCTTGGGATGCTTTCGGATAGTTATGATGCTTTGGGATGGTTGGGATGCTTTGGGATGGTTAGAATAGTTGGGATGCTATAGGATGCATGGGATACCTTAGGATGGTTGGGATGCTTTAGGATGCTTGGGATGCTTTAGGATGGCAGGGACACTTTGGGATGCTAGGGATAGTTGGGATGCTTTGGGATGGTAGGGATGCTTTGGGATGCTTTAGGATGTTGGGACGCTTGGGATGCTTTGGGATAATTATGATGGTTGGGATGCTTTGGAACAGTTAGGATGCTTTGGGATGGTTTTGGGATGGTTGGGATGCTTTGAGATGGTTGGGATGCTTTGGAATGGTTGGAATGCATTAGGATTGTTATGATGCTCTAGGATTCTTGGGATCTTTGTGATAGTTGGGATGCTTTGGGACGGTTGGGATGCCTTGGGATGCTTGGGATAGTTGGGATGTTTTAGGATGCTTGGGAAGCTTTAGGATGCTTGGGATAGTTGGGATGTTTTAGGATGCTTGGGATGCTTGGGATGCTTTAGGATGCTTGGGATAGTTGGGATACCTTAGGATGCTTGGGATGCTTTAGGATGGTTGGGATTCTTTAGGATGGTTGGGATGCTTTAGGATGGCAGGGATACTTTGGGATGCTTGGGATAGTTGGGAAGCTTTGAGAAAGTTAGGATGCTTTGGTATGGTTTCGGGATGCTTGGGATGCTTTGGGATGGTTGGAATGCACTAGGATTGTTATGATGCTCTAAGATGCTTGGGATGCTTTGTGATAGTTGGGATGCTTTGGGACGGTTGGGATGCTTTGGGATGCTTGGGATAGTTGGCATGTTTTAGGATGCTTGTGACGCTTTAGGATGCTTGGGATAGTTGGGATGTTTTAGGATGCTTGGGATGCTTGGGATGCTTGGGATGCTTTAGGATGCTTAGGATAGTTGGGATACCTTAGGATGCTTGGGATGCTTTAGGATGGTTGGGATTCTTTAGGATGGTTGGGATGTTTTAGGATGGCAGGGATAGTTTGGGATGGTTGGGATAGTTGGGATGCTTTGGGATGGTAGGGATGCTTTGGGATGGTTGGGATGCTTTAGGATGGTTAGGACGCTTGGGATGCTTTGGGATAGTTATGATGCTTTGGGATGGTTGGGATGCTTTGGGATGCTTGGGATAGTTGTGATGCTTGGGATGCTTTTAGATAGTTAGGATGGTTGGGATGCTTTGGGACAGTTAGGATGCCTTGCGATGGTTTTGGGATGGTTGGGATGCTTTGGGATGGTTGGATTGCATTTGGATTGTTATGATGCTCTAGGATGCTTGGATGCTTTGTGATAGTTGGGATGCTTTGGCATGGTTGGGATGCTTTGGAATGCTTGGGATAGTTGGGATGTTTTAGGATGCTTGGGATGCTTTAGGATGCTTGGGATAGTGGGGATGTTTTAGGATGCTTGGGATGCTTGGGATGCTTTAGGATGCTTGGGATAGTTGGGATACCTTAGGATGGTTGGGATGCTCTAGGATGGTTGGGATGATTTAGGACGGTTGGGATGCTTTAGGATGGCAGGGATACTTTGGGATGCTTGGGATAGTTGGGATGCTTTGGGATGGTAGGAATGCTTTGCGATGTTTGCAATGTTTTAGGATGGTTGGGACGCTTGGGATGCTTTGGGATAGTTATGATGCTTTGGGATGGCTGGATGCTTCGGGATGCTTGGGATAGTTGGGATGGTTGGGATGCTTTTGGATAGTTAGGATGCTTGGTATGTTTTAGGATGGTTGGGATTCTTTGGGATCGTCGTGATGATGGTGGGATGGTTGGGATGCTTTGGGATGGTTGGGATAGTTCGGATGCTTTGGGATGGTAGGGATGCTTTGGGATGGTTGGGACGCTTTAGGATGGTTGGGACGCTTGGGATGCTTTGGGATAGTTATGATGCTTTGGGATGCTTGGGATGCTTTGGATGCTTGGGATAGTTGGGATGCTTTTGGATAGTTAGGATGGTTGGGATGCTTTGGACAGTTTAGGATGCTTAGGGATGGTTTTGGGATGGTTGGGATGCTTTGGGATGGTTGGAATGCATTAGGATTGTTATGATGCTCTAGGATGCTTGGGATGTTTTGTGATAGTTGCCATGTTTTGGGATGCTTGGGATCCCTTTGGGATGCTTGGGATAGTTGGGATGTTTTAGGATGCTTGGGATGCTTTAGATGCTTGGAATAGTTGGATGTTTTAGGATGCTTGGGATGCTTGGGATGCTTTAGGATGCTTGGGATAGTTGGGATACCTTAGGATGCTTGGTATGCTTTAGGATGGTTGGGATGCTTTAGGATGGCAGGGATACTTTGGATGCTTCGGATAGTTGGGATGCTTTGGGATTGTAGGGATGCTTTGGGATGGTTGGGATGCTTTAGGATGGTTGGGACGCTTGGGATGCTTTGGGATAGTTTGATGCTTTGGGATGCTTTGGGATGCTTGGGATAGTTGGGATGGGTGGGATGGGTGGGATGGGTGGGATGCTTTTGGATAGTCGGGATGGTTGGGATGCTTTGGCACAGTTAGGATGCTTTGGGATGCTTTAGGATGCTTGGGATGCTTTAGGATGCTTGGGATAGTTGGGATGCTTTAGGATGCTAGGGATGCTTTGGATGCTTTAGGATGCTTGG